>JAPKLW010001368.1:105042-122387 GCA_026898455.1 Plectranthus barbatus | reverse complement strand
TTCCCAATATACCAATCATAATGCTTTTATGTATACAATTCCAACAAATAGAACTCATGATCGACTTTCATCCTTTCATCTCCGGTGTCGATGTGAGATATAAACATCTTTCCATGGTGGATCGAACGAGTATATGTCAAATCAACTCCATTATAAATTAGATGCGCCTTGATAGTTTTTACATTATTTTTTCGTAGATTTCCACACTTAACATAAGGACAATACATCACATTCGGATCTTTACCATTCTCGATGGCAAAATTCACTAAAGAGTTGATTATGTCCTCATTCTCCTTTGATAATCTATTTTTTGACATCCACCCCTTATCCATTTCTGTCATACTCTGTAAATGTTACTTGGAAATATACATAGTTTGTATTTGTAGAGATTTAAAATTAAAGCAATTGTTTTTTTGTATTTGTGTTTTTGTTTATTTAATTATTAATGCAAAAATTAATACAAAACAAGAATTCAACATGTGATTTTGGTTATTCTCGGTGTAATAATTTACATAGTAACACTCTCATATCACACGCATTAAGAGATTAACAACATAGATCATTAAGTAATCGGTGTTTCACACCACGGTGTAACAGTTTCCGTTACCACTAGTTTACATGTAATATGATTATCCATAGTAGTATAATTATGATTATTCATGGTAGTTTACGAAATTCTTCTGTATTATTTATAATAGTAATACTCTCCATACACACAATCACAATAGCAAACAAATCCTATATAACTATCATATATCTTCACAATATGTTTGGGTAGGCGGAAGAAAGCAAATTAAGCACTCAACCAATTATAATGGAAGACACGTATTCAAATTAGACTTGTATTTAAGTGGGGATAAATAAAACAATTACTGGGCGCCGCCTACCCAGGCATACCAATGCGGACAACAAATATTGGGCGTCGTCTACCCAAAACATGCAAAACGGACTGCAATTATTGGGCGCCGCCTACCCAAACATGCATAGCGGTCTCTAACTATAGTATACCTATAGTTAAAACATGATAAATGATGTAATCAAATAATAAACACTTATCAAATTATAAAAAATGGTGAATGCTTTATGAAAGCGTGTTGACCTGATTAGGATATTCTCAGATAGCTTGATTAATCTATTTTCCTTCCTTTTGCCCCTTTCCTTATGTATTTGTCCTCTCTTAGCTTTCATTTTGGTTTGAGATGGTAATTTGTTCGTGTCTTAATAGTATGGTTTATCATTTAGACTTTGAGGTCCTAAACTAGTCTCTTTTTTTACTTTTTTGGTTGTCTTTATTTTGGGCATGTCTAAATTTAAATATTTTTTTAACTTAGTATGAATTTGTGGAATCTTATCACGTTGGTCAACAATAATAAATTTATGTCTTTTTCATTATCATATTTATATTTTTCAGACTTCATTCTCAATTATTAGTTGTGTAATTTATAGAAAAATCTCTTGCTTAGTTGAGATGACTGCACTAATGAAACAAAATGACAAACACCTATGTACAAGTCATAAATATCTACATTCTCATATTCTTACATTGATCAAGTTACATTCAGGTTTAATGCTGGGATAAGGAAAGACCTAATTAGTATTCTCTAAAAGACAATCTGCTCTAAAATTCTTGGCAACCGTAGCCAACTCAGGAAAGGTAAATGTATGAGCAGCAATATGACCAGATCCTACAATTTTAGAAGTTTTAACACAAATTTAATCAATGTTACTCATCCATAGTAAATGATAGATGATCTAGGCTAAAGAGGATCACACATCATTGGCAAGAGAATTTCTCAAGTTTTCTTGTTTCTCTCTTTTAGAAACCAAACATTCATTTCAGTTCAACAATATGACAAGAAATTCTAAGCAGAACAATAATCATAAACAAAACTTGATCCAGCAATTTAATCAACTATAATATCCAATGCATGAACATAATTACAAAGATAAACTACTTTCCAAACCATAAAAACTAATTTAAATTATGAAAAATGGTTTGATGAATACGATCATCATCCAAAATTCACTATCATAAAGCATACTTGTAATTTGTAAACTAGCTATATTTCATCAAAACAAAAAAACGAAAAACTTCAGTTGACAACTGCACAATTCTCAATTGTACACTATATTCTCAATTGAAAACGGCCAAATCTCCAAGCTAAAAAGAGGGGAAATCTCAGTTACAACTATGTTTTTGCTTATCCATCTGTGTTGTAATTGAAAAGCATATCTAATGAATTTACAACTGTGTTTTTTGCTTTATCATCTTGTAATAATCAGAAAGTAATTGGACATAATACAAACCTCAGAATACTCTGAGAAATCAAGCAGCCTCCATTGCCAAATGGCTTTCACCTACATCTATCTAGCAGGCCGGAGGAGCACGAATTCAATAGCCAGAACAACATGGTTTGCAAAAATCTTCATACGTGGAAAAAACAAATCATTCAGTAATGTGCATCTCTCAGAAACACCAAACTACTTAGTTTTACACTTCAAATTCAGCAGGGACGGTGGTAGATGAAGCACAACAGCGAAGACGGTGGCAGATGGAGCGGTGGGGTGTCTGACTGGCAAGGTGCGAACAGTAGTCAGCGGTGGCAGCATAGCCACAGAGGTGACTGACGGAGGGGCGAAGTGAAGTCGATGGCAAAATGAAGTCGAGCAGTAGTCGACGGTGGCAGCACAACCACAGCAACACACGCACACCGGTGGCTCGCCACATCGTCTATATAAAAACATAGATGATTCAGCTAACACATCGTCAATCCCCCAAAAATTCAAAAGTCATACACGACACGGACATCCGCGTCGTCTATATAGACGACGCGGATGCCCGCGTCGTGTATTAGTGATGCTTTTTTTACTACACAAATACACATATGCATCTTCTATTCGGTTATAGACAACGCGAATGAATATCTGCGTTTTCTATATCGTGTAGTCTATTTCTCTTTTCTTGTAGTGCAATCACTTCATCAAAATGTAAGTTCCATGAATGTGGAGCTTGCTTTAGTCCATTCAAGGACTTCTCAAGCTTCCAGAGAAGATATTTTTCACCGTCCTGCACATATCCTTCTGGGTATTTTATATAGATGTCACGACCTTCCTCAAGGTACATGTTTAGAAATGTAATTTTGACATCCATTTGCCAAATTTGTACGTTCATATGTGTTGTTATGGGAAGGAGTATCTGAATGGATTTGAGCATAGCTACCGGTGAGAAGGTTTCAATATAGTCTATGCCCTCTTTCTGACTATAACCGTTCACCACCAACCCAGTTATTTCTCCACATGCTTCTTTCTTTCTCTTGTATATCCAGTTGCAACTTATGGCTCGAGAGTCACCTGACAACTCAGTTTTCTGGAATACATCCATAGCAGTTATGGATTCTATTTTATAATCTATGGCGACACGCCATTTGTCTACATCTTTGTCAGATACAAGCTCATTATATGTCCATGGGTTGGTATCATCCAGCTCATTTTATGGGATGAAGTCAGAAGACTCTCCCACGAACATGTACCTTTTTGGTTGTCGAACAACCCTCCCATTGCGACGAAGCATCTGAGTCGTGTTAGTAGTTGGTGCAGTTACTTGTGGTTCTACACCTTACACTGGTGGTCGTGTGGGTAATCCCACACCAGCACTAGGTGAATCTACCTCTACACGGGGCTTTCCAGATTGAATTTCTTCATTTCCTCTAAGTTCATGAAGAATGATGTCACTCTTAGATTTATAGCTTCTTACATATTCGTCCTCCAAGAACATTGTGTTGGTACACGCAACGACTTTCTGATCCTCAGGACAATAGAAGTAATCACCTTTCATTTGCATGGGATATCCTACAAACAACACTAGCTTACAGCTACTTTCTAACTTATTAGGTTCCTTTGTCAGCACGTAGGCTAGACAACCCCAAACCCTCATTCTGGTCAAATTAGGCTTTCGCCCATACCAAAGTTCTGGAGGAGTTTTTGGAATCGATTTAGAAGGAACCAGATTAAGCAGGTATGCCGCTGTTTCTAAGACATAGCCCCAAAACAAAATGGACAAGCTTGCATAACTCATCACAAACCTAACCATTTCCAAGAGTGTTCTATTTCTTCTTTCTGCTACACTATTTTGCTGAGGAGAGTGTCTGGTGCAGTCCACTGAGATGTAATCTGATGAACTGGCAAGTACTGTATGAATTCGTTACTGAGGTATTCGCCAACACGATCAGATCGTAGTGCTTTGATAGTCTTTCTTAGCTTTTTCTCTACTTTTGCCTTGAATTCTTTTGAATTTCTCAAAGCATTTAGATTTGTAGTGAATCAGGTATATATATCAGAATCTTAAGTAATCATCAATGAAAGTGATAGAAATACTTATACCCTCCATGAATGTGTAATGAAAGAATACGGGCATATAATTATTTTGGGCGAGGATTATTTGGATGAAACTTCTTTTATTTAGTCTATTAAGTTGATACGTTTAAATATTAGGTGCTATACATTATAATTTTTAATTTCTCTGATCTTTTCATTAAGAGTTTTATTTGGAGCAATGAGGATAAACTAATAATATTGTTATACAGTGATTTTATTTGTTTATGATAAATGAGTCATATTGAAATAATGTCACTATGTTTAAGCAATGTTTTTTGAAGAAAAATGATCAACAGATTTTACTATTATTTTTTTCTGAAAAAGTGATCAAATATTTTCTTTTCTCAATAGAATAATAACGATAAAAATATTGTTTAAGAAAGTAGTTAACATGACAAATAAGCGCGCTGAATTCGCATCTGAATTTCCTTCAGCTGCCAACATTCTCCTAAATTCATGTCTCTCTCCGTCCCTCTCTTGTCTGATCATCGCCAAACTTCCAAACCCATTTTTGAAATTCTCCAACCTCCATGGATTCCCTCAAAACTCTTGTTTTCTTTGACGATTCTCGGTGAACCTCAATGGGTTGCTACTAGAATATGCCATCAAATCGAAGTGTCAACCAAGCATTTGGGAAAAATTCTTAAAAATTATTCACACAAGTTTATTTTGTCATTCATAATTTTTTTTTCCAGGGGTTTCATGGTTATCCACAGGAGAATCGTGCATTGGCATCATCTATGAAGATAACACGGATGGTTGGATTTCTTGTGTGTATATGCAAGATTTGTTTCAGATGGAATGGCAGATTTTGCTAGTTTCAACCCTGACCGCGACATTGATTTGGTACGATTCTCATCCCTTGTTCGACGACTCGTACTGTACCTTGATGTTAGCATTACCCTTCTAGCTAATCCCATTTTCTGTTAGCATGCGTTGTTAGTGTGTTTATGAAACCAGAAATTCTCACCCTATCATTGTGCTGCTAAGTATGTAATATGTTAGATGGTTGCGACTATCTTGAGTTTTGCAGACTGATGCACATTTTATAGCGTTTTTTTTTTTAAATATAGTTTTAGATGATTCTTAAGTGTTGGGCTATAATGTCAAATCCAAACATAGATTTGTCGTATAAGCTATGTTAGAGTTTCTAGGGGTGCTTTGTTTGCGTAAGGTTATGGGAATGGTGGATTCCTCTTAAGTGCAATATGAAATAACTATTGATGTAGTCATTCCCCACAACCATGCACTATCCTTCATTCCATTTCCATTCTAAAACCCACAACCCATTGACCAAGGTTCCGGATAGGAACCTTGTGTTAGAAGGGTTGCCATAGTCTCCAAGATGGGTATTGATACTCTACTAATGAGACTAGGGATATATTTATAGAAACTATGCATTATAAAAATCATGATTTTATAGAGTTAAATCTCCAAACACATATAGGTCGTCAATGTTTTAAGAATGTACCTGGTAATGCATCCTAGAATTGCTTCTTGTGTCAGAGAAATCATATGCAATTTATCATTTGAGAACTAATAAAGAAATCAAAGTATGACTAATAGAATTATACCCTTTTTAAAATTCATATTCATTGGGATAAAGATGTTCTCGCAGACATCATATGCAAAAACTCTTCTCACGAAGTTAAGCCAATTGTAACATAGATCTGCTAGGTACTAACAGTACTTAAGGAAGTTCTCCTTCATTGTCATCTACAGAATTTGTTTCACACTTTCTGATATTACTAGATACAAAGTGATAATCATTGTATTTAATACTGATTGGTTGGATGTTTATTTCATGCCATTTGAAGACGTTCATTGCTTTGAAGAAGGGAACACAGTTAATCAAATACAGCAGAAAAGGGAAGCCTAAGTTTTGTGCATTCAGACTTTCTCCAGTAAGCCATTTATTAGCTTTAATCTTCTTATATATTGAGATACTAATCCTAGCATTGTATACTTTCTAACTTTTATTTCCAAAAAAAAAATAAAAATGGGAATCTAGGTGTATTTGATTATTTATTTATTATCTTTCGGAATAAAATTTTGTATCCAAGGATCCTATGAGAGAAATATTCATCTCCTAATATATGGAGTTTGAAGGAGAAAACAATTCTAGAAGACATGACAAGGGAACTTTTCCCCGTGGAATTGTGTTCACCTGTGCATCAGCACTCGTTATCAAATATGGTTAACATGTTAACGACATGATATTTTCTTCCTCCGATTCACTGGATCCGGTCAAAGTTGGAGACAGAATTAACTTGTTTTGTGATGCTTGTAAATTTGTTCTTATGAGATTCACACTATTAATAGATTGATACACTTGAGTCTTGAAGAAATGCTGGAGGAATTGTTCTTCAGAATGATGAGTCTTCAAAATCAGAGATTTATCTCGTGTGTGTTGCCACTAAATTTGAGTTTATCACACTCTGATCATCCCTTATTTTTAAAAATAATATTATTTGATTATTATTCTTATATTATCTGTTGTAAATTTGTCCCTATGAGAGTAGCAAACAAAAGTATTTATCCAATCATCCACTTCTACTTGAACAAGAAACAAAAATTATTGATCTGCTTAGATGCAGCTTGAACCAAAACTAAATGATTAATTTGGGATTTTCAAAGACATTGATTGAAAAACCAAGTTTGCTTTGTTTAAGTATGCTTTCTGTAAAATCCTCAACTTAATTTTTGTTTCACCCAATATATATATTTTTTTATTTATACTGAATGAGAAATAATATTCACCTATAATTTTTTTCCCTGAAGTGAATGATAATATACAGTTTTGGTGTTTCCAGGATGAAACAACATTAAACTGGTACTCACATGGATCGGAAAGGCAGCTAGCATTATCTTCTGTTTCACGGATTATTCCAGGACAGAGAACCGTGAGTTACAGAAATGCTCTTTTCATGATTAATTAGAGTGTAGAAATTCATGTAACTTGCTTATGATATGATACTACCTTCAAACTTAATCAATCTCAACAGTGAAGACTTGTTAACTGAGAATGTTTTTTTGTTATCATGTACCTATATAGCCTGTTTTTAAAAGATTTTTGCGTCCGGAGAAGGAGTACTTATCATTTTCACTGATATATAATAATGGAGAAAGATCTCTTGATCTGGTAAGGTTTTCTTTTTTAAACTTAACTTAACTGTTAATTGAAGTGACAACATATTTTCAAAGAAACTAACTAGTTTCTGCCTCCTTTGCAGATATGCAAGGATAAAGTTGAGGCTGAGGTCTGGCTTGCATCCCTAAAGTATTTAATATCAAGTGGCCAAACTCGTAGTAGGCGTTCAAAAAGCGAAGTCTTTGATGTAATTCTCTTGCAGCTCTGACTCTCATTGCTATGTATGCTTGCTTCCGTATTTCCTGTTGAGACTGAAGTAGACTTTCTTTGAGCACTTTCATGAAACTCACTAAAATTCTACACTAGTAGTTTTTTTTTTTCCCCACAAATCCTCATGTTCTGATCAAAAACATTTTTTTTAAGTCATGCAACATGATATCACCATTGTTTGAATGTCAAATTTAATCTACTGCAACATTAGTTTGTAGCTTGTATTTATGGTTCTTCTGTTAAGATAAAAAAGTATTTACTAAACTAATGTTCTGATTCACACGTGTGTCGTTAGTTACATGGTGGTGGTGATATCTCACACGATATTCGCCCATTTGGAGTAGTTGACTGCACACCAAGTGTTTCCCGCAGAGTGTCCACTGATTCTAGCTCTCGTGATAGTGTCTTCAATACAACCTCATATGTGGTATCCGAGTTTGCAAATATGCAAAGGACAAGTTGTGCAGATGGTTTTCGTATCAGTGTCTCGAGTAATCCTAGTTGTTCAAGTCAGACTTCTGGCCCAGATGACATAGAATCACTTGGTGATGTTTATCTATGGGGAGAGATTTGGTATGATGGACTAGAAACAGATGTAGCTGGAAAACCGGTTTCTTCAAAGATAGATGTATTGACTCCAAAACCATTAGAAACAAATATAGTACTTGACGTGCAGCAAATTGCTTGTGGTGTTCGTCATATTGCTCTTGTTACAAGGCAAGGTGAGGTTTTCACTTGGGGTGAGGAATCTGGGGGTAGGCTGGGTCATGGAATTGAGATGGACTTCTGTCATCCTCGACTAGTAGATTTTTTGGCTGTTACAAATGTTGATTTTGTTTCGTGTGGCGAGTTTCATACATGTGCAATCTCTTCATCAGGTGATTTATACACCTGGGGTGATGGCACCCACAATGCAGGAATTCTCGGTCATGGAAATGATGTCAGCCACTGGATACCGAAAAGAGTTTCTGGTCTTATAGAAGGCCTTCAAGTTCTATCAGTAGCATGCGGAACCTGGCATACAGCACTGGTCATTTCTTCTGGAAAGTTGTTTACATTTGGCGATGGAATGTTTGGAGCTCTCGGTCATGGTGATCGTGAAAGTGTTCCATACCCTAGAGAGGTTGAATCATTGAGTGAACTGAAAGTTGTTGCAATTTCCTGTGGTGTATGGCATACTGCTGCCATTATAGAAGTTACAAATCAATCCGGATCCAATGTTCTGTCTAGGAAGTTATTCAGCTGGGGCGATGGTGATAAATATCGATTAGGCCATGGAAACAAGGATGCTTATCTTTATCCGACTTGTGTCTCCCCTCTTATTGATTATAACATGCAGCAGCTAGCATGTGGCCATAACATGACCATCGTCCTTACAACATCGGGTCATGTCTTCAGTATGGGAAGTAATACGTATGGTCAGCTGGGAAATCCACAATCTGATGGAAAGACTCCTTGCTTAGTACAAGATAGATTGGTGGGGGAGTTTGTCGAACAGATTTCATGTGGTGCGCATCATGTCGTAGTCCTCACTTTAAGAGGTGAGGTATTTGCTTGGGGAAGTGGAGCCAATGGAAGACTAGGACTTGGGGACACTGAAGATCGTAATGCTCCAACATTGGTCGAAGCACTCAAAGATAAGCATGTGAGGAGTATCACATGTGGATCAAACTATACAACAAGCATATGTATCCATAAGTGGGTGTCTGGTGGACAAGATCAATCAGTATGCACTGCTTGCCGACAGGCTTTTGGTTTCACTAGAAAAAGACATAATTGTTATAACTGTGGTATGGTACACTGTCATGCTTGCAGTTCGAAAAAGGCAATCAGAGCAGCTCTTGCTCCAACTCCAGGGAAACCTCACCGAGTATGTGATTCTTGTTTTATCAAACTTAAAAAGGGAGTGGAGATGGGCTCTGCCACAACGGTCAATCGAAAAGCATCTAGCCACCGTCGTTCAGTAGACATGAGCTTTCGATTAGATTGTGGAGAGACTAATACGTCACGAGTTTTGCTCTCCCCAACTGTGGAGCCAGTCAAATACCTTGAAATTAAGTCTGGAGGCAGTGGATTGAAGTCTGATAATTGTTCAATTGTTCGTGCATCCCAAGTTCCATCTCTTGTGCAGCTGAAGGATGTTGCTTTCCCTAGTTCACTTAGTGCTCTCCAATATGCTCTAAAGCCTGTTGTCACATCATCATCACAGCAGGCTCAGCTACAATATCAGTCCAACTCAAGACCTGCTTCCCCATACTCGAGAAGAGCAAGTCCTCCATACTCTGCTACTCCTGTATCCTCAAGGGGCGTTATTGATTCCCTAAAGAAGTCAAATGATATTTTAACACAAGAAGTTTCCAAATTGCAGAATCAAGTATTGATTCCACAACCATAAAAACTGGATTATCATACTTTGATTTGTAAGTGCCTGCGTATAATTTGTTTTTCTATTTTGTTGTCCACAGGTCAAGAATTTAAAACAGAAAACTGAAACTCAAGATGCAGAAATTCAGAAGTTGAAGAGATCTGCAGATGATGTTACTCTTTTGGCTGCAGAGAGATCATTTAAGTGTATCAGAGCAATGCAAACCGCCAAAACCATCACGGATCTGGTGATTCAACTGTTTCCTTATATTAATATTTCCAACAAAATTAAACTGTTATTTTCTGTCTTTCTGCTTTTGAACTTTCTTATATCTCTCTCATCTCATGTACAATATTAATAAACATGTCATCATTTCTTTGTGTTTTTTTTCCTTCCAGATGAAGGATATTGCAAACAAGTTGCCTCGAGAGATAAATGAGAGTGAATCTTTTAAAAGCTTACACAATCATATGGAATCTGTTCTGGAAATAATTCGCGTGCAAGCATCTGAAGACAGTTATGATATTCCAGAATATCAGTTTCATTCTGATAAAACAGCAGTGCCAAGTGCATTAAATTACAAGGAAGATCAGCTCAATACTGTGGTTCAGGATATGTCACAGAATGTTGGCAGAACTTCAGCAGAAAGCAACGGATTATCTGTTTCTTATGCAAAAACTACACATCAATCAAGCTCAGAAAACGGCTCAGGGGTTGCTAAAATGGAGGGAGAAAAAGAAGTTATTGAACAATTCGAACCAGGTGTTTATGTAACTGCCATTCAACTTGCAAATGGGACCAAGCTCTTCAAGCGGGTTAGGTTCAGGTATGTCACTCTTAGGCTCTCCCATATTATAAAATGGCATGTTCATGGTTAATATCCAAGCATCTATCTGTGGCCCCAATTTTTATCTAGAATAATTTTGAAATTTTTGTCTCAAACCATTTTGGAGTTTTCTGTGCTAATTAACTAAGTCACTTAATTGTATCATTCAACAATGCACGTTTTTAATAGAACTATTATGTGCATCCACCAATCTTCACATATTTCAAGTTCACCTTTCTTGGTGAAGGTTGATAAAGAATATGTGAAAAATCCCAATTTATCAGAACCATCAAGGAGAATGATTTTGCTAGGATGTCAGGCAACTATAGGTACCTCATAAGAATTGCATTTTCCTTTGTAGGCCTTGTCAATTTTTCATTAGAGGAAATAAAAACTCTTGAATCTTATTATATTATCAATGCAGTTTTATTATTTTTTTAACTTGGGTAAATTTAGGCCTAATGCTCGGTTATAATAAATGAAGAGTTCCAATGATACGATATCCATAGAATGTTAGTAGATTAGCTGTGTAGATGAGGAGGGATAGTCGTGTGGAGTTCATCTCCAAGTTCACCATATATTCAAATAATATTCGCCAATCTTCATTAACTGCTATGGATGCAAGGGTATTAAGTTTGATGACAGGTGCAAATGTTTCCTCATAATCGATTTCATCAACATTATGCGTGACCATGAATATCCAATTGGATTTTTTCCCAAAGAATCCACAATTATTAATTATCAGACTTAACAATTACCCTAATAATAAAAGGCTCAATCGAATTACTAAGGAAACTAAATTAAAAATAAAAACTAATGTACTAATATCCACCACTTTACGAGTAAATAATCCCCACCTTGCCTTGGTTCTGCATCATACTACAACCACATACACCTTTTGTATGTGTAATGGCCATATTCAAGATGCCCTTTAGAGACTTAGGTTCAAGTTTGGTAACAAAAGAATTACAATCATGTACTTTGGGTGGAAGATTTGTGGAAAAAGAGAGTGCATGGAGACGTAAGTTAATGGGAAGGTCTCAGGTTAGGCGGATTTTATCCATTAACCCAACTCAAACCCATTTAATATACCCTAATTAGGATTAATAAACCCTATTTGGGATGGGTGAACCCATTTGGGTAGGATAAAACCTGCCTAACGCAAGTTTTTGCCTAAGTATTTTACGAGACATGACTAGACATTCAGTTGATGACTTAAGTTGCAATCCCAATATCATGAGGGGGACACTAGCTACCTCTAGAAGATGACTATTTTCTCTATCAGTCACCCATTTTGTTGTGGAGTCTCAATACATACATTGATATGAACAATATCATGTTTGGAGACATATTCCCCAATAATTGAATTATACTAGTCTCTAGCATCCTTAGTTTAAAGGAAGTTCCGACAAATTTCACAAAAATAAAGATCGAGTCATTTATCGATGTTAGCGTCACAACTTCTTTGTGCTTTCTTCTATCCAAACTTCTCAAACTGGGGGAAATGGACCAACTCCCTGATTCTCCCTCTAACCTCATTGAAGTCCTTGTTCAGACTAAGGAGAAATCTTATATATGTTAATCTTTCTATAAATTGTGGAGTCTTTTGCACACTCCACAAATGTAGATCCAGTTGCAGCCAACAACAAATTAGGGTATTCAAGTATTGAGTAACACTTAATCCCTCTATTTCAAGTCATATAATCTAGATTCGACTTCAAAAAGTTCATAAGTGTTGTGTGTAGTGGATCATTATCTCTTGTAGATTCCCAAATTTCCTTTGTTGCTCGATCAAGCAAAAAATGTCACCAAATTTTGTAGTCATAGAGTTGATGAGCCGTGACATCACATGACCATGTTAGCATAACCTTCCACAATCTGCAATTCGAATCTTTTGCTTTAGGGAAGGTGACCATCCTTCAAATGTACATAAAAATGGTTTATCACGCCATGGAGTTTATGATTTGTAACAAGGTGAAGAGATTTAGATGGGGATGTGATATCTGAGGATGATTATTGAGCTGCCATGCCTTATTTGGCCATGGTGAGAAAAAAATAACTGCGGCGAAAATCGAATAGAAATCTGATGCCATGAAGAGAAATCTGACGATTCTTCAAACGAATGAATATTATTTTATATCCATCTAATGTTATAAATATTCTAGTCTGGTAATGAAGGAAACATAGTTCTTATAAATGAGGAATCTAGCAAAGATAAAATATTTTATTTTATTAATTAGAAATCAAATCTATATTCTAAATAAGGAATCAAATCTAAAATATCATCTGTAATAGAGTAAATTTGTCATAAGAATCTAAACCTTTCATTGCTAGCCAAGGATGAAGTGCTCTCTACAAAATTCCTGGCTTTGGATCTAAGCTTAGAGCTTTGATACAATCCAGCCTTTACCTATCTTTTGTTCTGCCGATTTCCCATTTAGATAACATTACAAAATTGGGTCAAGAACCGCTTGTTAGAGAACTATAGTTTCATTCCTGCATCCATTGAAAATCTAATAAATTCATACAATTTATCAATGAGCAAGTAGCTAGTTAATCTCCATATTAGAAAAGGTCCAATTTACACATTGGCCGTTTTAACATGGGATTTGTTGGTTTGGCTTCTCAGCTTAACACTGTAGATCTTTGCATAACATCTGGCAACTTCACGTACTCAGTTTTTACTTATGGTCTGATTGACTGGTATTTTAATGTATAGAATTGTGTTTTCATTTTCTGAAATTGTAACAAATAATGCACAATTCATGTCGTGTAAATACTCAATGCGCGCACATTACTTGGTTTAATTCGTCTTACTGATATAAGATCCATTCTTGGTTAATGTATCATTTAAACTAAAACAGATTCTGGGTTCGCTACATGGTGGAATGATTTTGCTAAGAAATCTAGTTGATTAGAAGAACCTGCAAACTGTGATGATAACCCATGTTGACTGAACTAATAATAGGAAATAGATGTAAAATGCCATTGGAATGGACATTCATGCATGTTGTATTTTTTGCATTTTCTACGTAGAAGTAAACACATCGCTAAACTTGTGAGATTTAGTGATTCAATTCTGATGATCTATCTACATGTAAGCCTGTTGATGATGATTTTGAAAAGGAAATTTAACTCTTGTAAAATGAATCTTGTAACATGCTTTGATTGTGTCGACAGCAAGAGAAGATTTGCGGAGCAGCAGGCAGAAGAATGGTGGAAAGAAAACAAGGATAGACTACTCAAGAAATACAGTCCTGCGAAATCAACTAGGCCATCCGGAGAGGCATTTCCGCCTCAGCCACAGGTGTCTGACCAAACATAGTGAGCAAACAAGGATATATAATATATATACAAATATCCAGGGAATCGAGCTTTTTCGTAGTATATAGCATACACATATGTGTCGCTCCTTTAGATTGGATAGGGCGAGTAGTAGCATAGGGTATGGACACTAACCTACATTAAGAATTCTTAAGATCTCAGACAGCTCCCACATTGCTTTGTTACTTAGTTTTGGAATTGTTAATACTTACTTAGTATGATATTAAGACATGTTGATTGTTAGTATTGAAGAGAGAAGTGGAAACTCATGTTATTTTGTAATTTTTTTTCAAAGCAATCTAGCTAATGTCATCAAGTGCATTCTTAATGACTGAACTTCGGTAATTGCTCTGACTTGTTCTCATTTTCTCTTGTGAGAAGGAATTGATTTTATAAACCCAGTCTTGTGTATTCTGTCAATTTCTCTTAGTCATAATCTCCAAATTGGTAGCAGATCTCTCCTTACTCCACACGATACAAACTGGGGTTTTGTATTTCCACCCAGTTTATCTTGATCAACTTCGTTAGTTCTGTTATAACTCGATACATCCTAATTGGCAGTGACGACCCTGAAACCGTGCGAGAGGTGCGTGCACTGGAGCACCTGTATTAAGGGGGCACCATTTTCAATATATATATATATATATATAGAGTAGTGATCATATAATAAAAGACTTTACCATGTTAAATGAGAATGAATCTGGGCTGTTTATTTTTGTAGATCAACGCACCAGATTTATCCAATTCCTTGATTAATTCACGCGAGATTCTTAATAAAATGGTAAGATAGTAATGTAGCTTTTAAATTTGAGTAACTCTCCCATTATAATCAAACGATTATATCTTTCTCGATTCAAATCTATTTTTTACGAATCATATATCAAATTAAACGTATTCTTACGACGATTCATATGATATCCATATTGAATATGTTAAATTTAGAATATTCGCACGAAAATCTTGATTTCATATTCAGCTGCTATATGTTCTTCATTATATTTACGTTCAGGATAAAAAATGCATCAATTACGCATAAAAAATATTCCCAAATGTTTGCATTTTTTTTGCATCAAATGATGCATTATTAACTTGAATGAGATGCATTTTTATTCTAAAGCATATGCATTTTTGTATTCATATTGAGTGCAATTTTTGTATTGATTATATGATGCAGTTTTATGCCTAAAATATTGCATTATTTACATTGAACGTATGCATATTATGTTTTATTATCTGCACGAAATAAAATTTTTGAATATATATTTTTTACATTTTTTCCCTTTTATGCATTAAGTATGTGCAAAATATGCACCGAAAATTGGACGGGATTTATTTAATCTGAGCCGTAGATTGAAATGTTTAATGGCTTAGATTTTTTCTAATTTAGCACGAAAAATCTTATTAGCACCTAATCACTACCCTATATATATATATAGGGGAGTGATCATATGAGAACCATAGTTACCATGTGAAAATAAGAACAAATCTCGTCCATCCAAAATATGAAATCAACAGCTGAGATTAAATTTCCTCCGTGTTTCATTATTATATGTATTGACTTTCATTATTGTAAAATGAGGGGTAATTTTGTACTTAATGAATTCAAATCTTTGTAGAATCTGAATTTAAATCTTGCGATCTTTCTTTCCTTTGCGATTTGCGATTTGCGATCTTCGTTCCTTCTGTGATTATATATTTTCTTCATTCATTCTCTCTGTGAAATTTGCTCGCCATCGTCTGCGTTCGTTATTGTTTGTGTTCGTCGTCGTTTGTGTTCGTCATCGTCGTCGGTGAGTTATGGATCCTTTGAAAGGTAAGAATTGATAAATTTCATCTGTTACGTAATAGAATCAGTTGTTTTATGTTCCAGATTACGGTGATAGAATCGAAGATTCATTGTATGGGTTAATGATGATATGTTTCCAGATTTTGAATTAGGTTTCGTAGATTGATGTTTATGGTTTGGTGTTTTCACTCTTAATTGTTTAATTTGAAGATGTGCATTATATATCGTTATGAATTGCATTATATATTTGTAGTAATTATGTTATATCTGAAAGAGTTACGTACTTTCAAATTTGTTTTATATGTGCATTATATAATGTTATGGCTTGCATTATTGTTTTGTAATAGTTGCATTATATGTGAGCCAGTTATAATTAGATTATGAAGGTTCTGTTCCGTTATCAGAATTCATTATATAGTGTAAATACATGCATTATATAGTTATGAATCTTTCATTATATATTTGTAGTACTTACTTTATATTTGAAAGAGTGATTATTAGTGTACGTACTTTCAAAAAAAATTTATATCTGCATTATATAATGTTATGACTTGCATTATTGTTTTGTAATAGTTGCATGCATTATATGTGAGTCAATTATAATAAGTTTATGGAGGTTGTGTTCCGTTATGAGAATTCATTATATAGTGTAAATACATGCATTATATAGTTATGAATCTTACATTATATGTTATAAGTTTCAAATTTAATTCATGTTTTTTTTTTCTGTACAGATTCGTTTGTTCCAAATTGTGATAACACAGCACCAAGCAGATGTAGAAGATAGGTGATGTGGTGTGCCTTGTTGGCAATGTGAGATTGTTGAGATCTTGGAGGCTCACCATCTCTCACAGACTAAGCATCCCTTGGCCAAAGCCTTCATTGACCTCAACTAGCTCTTTACATCAACTCTGTATAAGATTGAGAGCTAACTATGTTGAGATTGATGATTGATGATAATTGAGGAGGTTTTGTCCCTTGTTTGTTCCACAACGGATTGTATTGCTATTATTGTATTGTTATTTGTCAACCATCATTCTTGCAACTTGTGATGTTTCTAGAAGAGGTTCAATGAGTGATTGTAACTTGTTTTAATTCAGATTTAATTATAATTTTATTCGCACACCACAATTTACGTTGCTTTTGCACATTTATTTTTAATTAATTAAAGAAGAAAAAACAAATTGAAATTATATTAACATATTTTTTAAGTTCAACATATAATGATATATAATGATAATATTTGTAGTATATAATGATAGTCCATAAACTATATAATGCAGGTCTGCTTTGTTTGATGAAACCCACT
>JAPKLW010001368.1:67367-97437 GCA_026898455.1 Plectranthus barbatus | reverse complement strand
ATAATAAGAGATTAATTAATTACAGCTAATTGTCATACGCTGAATTACAGATTAATTCAGACACGGATCTGACTGTGCCATGTGATTCTGACATGGGTCTGAACCGGTCAGATTCGATTGCCTTCAAACAAATAAAAAAAATGAGTCGGGCTCAAAAAAGTTGGAGTGGAACCGACTCAAAAAAATATCAAATTGATCAATTAAATAGCATTGAATAACATTTATTAAATTCAAAATGGAGTCGGACTAAAAAAAAATTGTGCGGAGCCAACTCAAAAAAATATTGAATTCATCAATTAAATAACATTGAATAGCACTTATTAAATTCTTGGATTGACAAAAAAATTTCTCAAAATTCAAATGATTAAATAACATTTACTTTATATTATTTGATTTATAATAACATATTACATATATCAATTTCAATATTTTATTTAACACAACCAATCAGTTCAATATGATTAAAGAAATTTCGGGTCTTAGTCGTAATCACGATTCAGACCGATACCAACCAACAATTCAGATCATAATTATATTAGTCTAATTAGACATTATTCTCAATTTTTCATTTTAGTAATTTTATTGTTTACAAAATAAAACATTGAAGAAAAGATTTTGATTAAATAAAAAAAAATTAAATGTTTGTTTATATGAACTGCAATAAATGAGGTAGGAATTGGGTAATTAAATGAGGTAGGAATGTGATTAAATGAGGTAGGAATTGAGTAATTAAAATTAATGAGGTAGGAATCGGGTCCAGATTCTGATCCGATTCAAACCTGATCCCTACACCATTCCTACCTCATTTATTATTTTTCTTTCATACCAACAAACATTTTAAATTTATTTTTATTGCTTTTATTAATGATTTATTTCAAAATATCATTAAAAATACATTTTGGTAATGATATCATCATCATAACACCAATAATTGCATCGATTTTCACATAAAACAAATCCCTATGTAAAATTTTATACTTCTGAATATTTTTGTGATGTGTTATAAAAAGTGGATATTTTCAAAATGTGTTTTATAAAATTGGGTATTTTAAGATATTTCCAGTATTTTTTAACTCTCTCATCAATGACCCAACCCCAACCTACCTTTTTAATTAGAATATTAATTTTTATCTCATTCATATAATATCAAAATAAAAATTATGACAATTAATTGTTTGAAACTATTTAAATTTCTCTTGAATTGTAAATATCCTATAAAAATCTAAATTACAAATACATGAACTATAAATTACATATTGTAATTTTATTCATAAAAATTCTTTTTTTTATATAGATTTTAATATTTCTTAATAACTATTTAAAAAATATAAAATATAATTATATTTTAAAAAGTGGATCACGTGTATATTTCAAGGGAAAAGTGGAAGGGTGCTGAAGGGCTGCCCCAAAGTCATACATTCTCTCAAATTATTTATTTTTTTAATAATTTCATTATTTTATCGTATTATCATTACCTGAGTGATTGGCTACTGATGTGAGTAGCCTAAATTTATGCAGTACGGTTATGTTGGGAATTTCGATTAATCAATTATATAGATTAAATAAAATAATAAAAAAATCAAACTGAAAGATAAAAAAATATTAATGGTTATGTTAGTATCTTTTAAAAACTAAATAAATAAAACTATTGGCATAATATGAAGAGTTACATTATTTTCATTTTTAAATACATAAATATTTTTATACATTAAATAAATGATCATTAAATATGAATAATATTAAGCGGTTATTAAATGGCGGGAACGATTATTGGATTTTCTTTTAATATATTAGTAAATTTGGCATATACCCAAATTCACTCGGTCGTTTAATATATTTGTTTTCACAATATTATATTTGATTTTTAAAGAACTTCCAATTAAATTTAAACTTATAATTTATTTATTCTTTCTTGCATTTGAAAAGTTGGTTTGCAATTATTTTGATTTTCAGCAATTTTTTTATTTAGTTAATAAAATGGGACTCATCGTAGTCATAGTTTGTATGAAAGTTGCAAAAATTAGAAAAAGTACCCAAAAAAAAAAAAAAAAAACAACTGAATGAGTATTACAAATTCAAATATTATGATGCTCCTGTATGGTCTCTTTTTAAGACTTTTAATTCATGATGTAAATTATTCTCAGGTAGTGAAATTTGTTTATTAAATGAACTAAATTCAAGTTTTATAGTGTTCAATTCGTGATCAAACTTGTTAACTAGAAGTAATATAAGTTGTACTCCCTCCGTCCCGCTTAAGATGTATGTTTTGGGTCGCCATGGTATGGAGTAAGGACACGAGTTTTCAATATTCGGCGAACACTGCGAGCCGAAGAAACCTTCGAGAATTGACACGTTTGACAAGCAAAGCGATACCAGACGGCATATGGATGCACCCACTCTTCCTTCCCGTAACCGATCTCAAGAATAACCGGTAATACAACATTAATTGTCTTGGCAGTTATACGGCGCATAATTATTACAATTATGTGCATAGAATTCATGTATGTAATAAATGAGAAGTTAGAGCGTGTATATGGAGAGTAGTCTGATACACGAGGAGAGGATCGTTCTCCGAGTTTTTTTAACAAGTACCTTCTTTCATACGACCCACCACTCTGTCTATATTTTCCGACCATCAACAATTTGGCGCCGTCTGTGGGAATCTAAGAAAGGGTAAGGAATGGACAACCAAAGCCAAAAAGATTCGCAGATGTCCGAAAACCAGAGGAGTGCCAACTTTGAAAGAGACATGAAGAGGATGCAAGAGGAGAGATGGAGGCCCTGCAGGAAGAAAATCGCAGAACCACCCTGGAGGCTGAACATCTTCGCAGCCAACTTTCCAAATTTTATCAATGATATGAGGATGAAGAAAGTCGCGATGAGGATGAAGAAAGTCGCAATGAGGGTGAGGATGTGGAATCACGCCAGAGACGCACTCGTCTTTCGTCGGGCCACTCCCAAAGTTCGTGTCGTGCCTCCCGCAGAACTTGCTCAAACTCGGGCAAAACCCAAGATAACAACAAGATGATGGCTTTAGAGAAGAGACTCGACGACATGGTAAAATTCTATGCCTCAATACCCAGTGCATCGGCTCCACCATCGACGATCGCCGTTGGGAGCTATAATGACTCACCGTTTGTTCGTCGTATAGCAAAGGTTCAACTCCCAACACGGTTCACCGTTCTCTCCGTCAAGCTTTATGACGGAACCACAGATCCAGAGGAGTTTGTCACCCTATATAAGTTCAAAATGCATACAGCCTCCGTCCCAGAAAAAGATGAAAGAAGCGTGCATGTGTAAAAGTTTCGTGGCGTGCCTCAAGGGACCCGCCATGCGATGGTTCATGAACCTCCCCAATGGCAGTGTCACCTCGTTCGTCGAATTGCACCGATTATTCGTCGAACAATTCTCATCTAGCCAATGGGTGCCCAAGAGATCCGACGATCTCCATCAAGTGATCCAGCAGGACGGGGAATCATTGCAATAGTATCTAAAGCAGTTTAACGAGCTAAAGGTCATGATACCCAATTGCTAAGAGAAAACGGCCATATTCTCATTCAAGAATGGGGTACGACCCAACTCCTGACCATTTTGGAAGATTGTCGAGTACCCGTGCTCAACTTTCACAGAAGTACTCATGAAGGCGGAGTCCCAAATTCGGCGGGAGGTCGAGGAAGCGAACCTTGGCCAGAGGGATAGAGGAAAATGCCCAGTAACGCACGTTGAAAAACGAAGCGATGCGCGCCCCGCATCCTAATTCCAGCCATACTCGCACAGTGCAGAGAGGTGGCCCGACGGAGTACAGAGTGTTTCTAAGTGACCCCGCTCGTATAACCTAAACGTAAATCCGATAGTGGTGGTTCGAGAAATGGAGAAACTGGGGGCTATAGTGAACTGGACGAAGAAAGTCCTAAGTGTGGGCAGAGACTTGCAAGGCTTCTGCGCTTTCCACCACAACTACGACCACAACATTATGCAATGCAGGGACTTTCTGCGAGAGATTCAAAGGCTCTTGGAAATGGGGTACTTAAAAAATTTCCAGGGTCCCCAAGGCAAGGACAACACATGGAGAAGAGGCGGGGATGATAATGTAAATGAACAAGCAGCCCGACTACTGGGGTGAATCGAACTCCGATTCCAAGCCCCCAAGGGGTTAGATGAACCGTGAACGTCATCCATGACAGATCAGATGTGGCAGGCAATTTGAAGAATGCTCGAAAACAATATTATCGAGAGGCTAAGGCACTCGACTATATGCCGACCAGACCCCTTGCGCTGGGCACGATCACGTTCGACGTTGGAGACTCAAAAAGGGTACGACACCCGCATAATGATGCGCTCGTCATCAAACTGCTCATAGCAAATTTCCGCGTTCATCGAATCCTGGTGGTCTCGGAGGCCTCGTCGAATCTTCTCTTCCTCGGTGCACTAAAAGGCATAGAAATCTCAAAAAAGGAAATAAAATCAAGCCGGACCCAACTGGTTGGATTCAGTGGAGAATTGTTGGATCTGGTTGGAGAAATCATATTACCAGTCTATGCCTAGGGAATGAATCTCACTACCAAATTCCAGGTGGTGGATTCGGACTCATCCTATAACGTGATCATGGGGAGGCCTTGGATACACGAGCTGCAGGCGGTTTCCTCGTCCTTCCATCAAGTGATAAAATTTCCAATGCCTTGGGGAGTACGCTCCATCCGAGGAGAATAGCACGCAGCACGGAACTGTTACGCAGTCACCCTACGGACAATCGGCACACTCAAATAAATAGAGGAGACTGAAGGGGTGTAGTTGGATGCACTCGACCCAGCAAGGGTGACGTACATCGGGAAGAACCTCAAGGTAGAATTGAAGGAGCACTGGTGTCTTTCCTCAGATCCCGACGTACTACCTTCGCTTTCAAGCACAGAGATATGCCAGGGATCAGCCCGACAATGATCTCACATAGATTGCAAGTGGATCCTGCCGCTAAGCCGGTGATACAAAAGAGGCGACAGTTCGCACATAACATAATGCCTCCAAAGAAGAGGAGGGTGGAAATATGCTCGATGTGGGCTTCATTCGGGAGGTGAAGTATCTAGAATGGGAAAAATAAGGTTTGTGTGGATTACACGGACCTCAACAAAGCATGCCCGAAGGACCCCTTCCTGTTGCCCCACATTGATAGACTCGTCGATGCCACGGCAGGGCATCGAGTGATAACTTTCATGAATGCCTTCTCGGGGTACAATCAAATTCCTATGTACCCACGCGATCGAGAAAAAACTGCTTTTTATGACCAACCAGGCCATCTATTGCTACAAAGTAATGTCGTTCGGGATAAAAAAACACAGGTTCAATGTACCAAATATTGATGAACCGGATGTTTAGCAGACAGATTGGGCAAACGATGGAAGTATATATCGATGATATGTTGGTAAAATCAATCAAATTGGACGACCACTTGGAACATCTTGCTGAGGCATTCGACGTCTTGGACGAGTATAATATATAGTTGAATCTGACAAAATGCATGTTCGGTGTTTCGTCTGGGAGATTCCTCGGCTAAGTCATCAGCAGAAGGGGGATCGAGGCCAACTCGGTACAAATAAAGGCTATCCAAGGCATCCAGCCACCATCGAATATAAAATATTTATAGAAGATGATTAGCAAACTAGTCGTTGTTAACGGGTTTATATCCCGGTACTCAGACCGGACAAGCTAGTTCTTTCAATTATTGAGGAAGTAAAAAAGGTTTCAATGGACGGATGAATGCGACGAGTCACTACGACAGCTAAAATTGTATTTTTCAACGCCTCTTATTATGTCGAAGCTGAAGGATGGGGAGGCGCTACAGCTGTATCTCGCTGTTTCAGAACGGGCGGTTAGTGGAGTTTTAGTTCAGGAGGAAGAAGGGTCTCTATACCCCGTCTACTACGTGAGCCGATCTTTGCTTGACATTGATAGCGTGTTCGCAACGTGCTAAAACTGCAAGTGTACAGACCACTGCAGAGGCAAGTAATAATTATCGATCTCAAGGATTGCATATTCGAAATATAACCAAACACTAAAACGTTGACATCTTACTACTATCTAGACAACCGGTGGGGTGATTTGTTTACTAAACCTAGGCAATATTGAAAAGTGATATTTAAAAAGACAATTAAAAGTATTTGAGTTTATAAAATCCAAGGAAACTAGGATTCCAGGGCAATCCACTGTGAAGAACAATTAACAATATTTATTCAATTCAATTCCAGTTTAATTTCCAAAAATATGGGTTAATCTCATTTATGTTATCAGGCGATTCTCTCGAATTCTAAACCATAACTTGGATATAAAAGACCTAGTGACTCCTCTCGGATGCGCCATATGACTTTTACTCTTGATAAAAACCTTAGATTTTGAAACACTTTAATAATTCAAATTCCTCTCGGACATTTAATTTATTAAACCTGATTATCCTGCATCTAATTGATAACCTCGACCTCTTAGTTCAAGAATTACCAATTCAATTTACCATCAATGGCCAGTACCAAGTAAATAATGAAATCTCAAGCATAATCAAAATATGAATGAAAAAGGAAAATCAAATTGAATAAACAATATTTGATTTAACATTTGTAAAACGTTGAATCAAAGTTTCAAAACCCTAGAATCCACAGAGGACTTAGCCAATCATGCTAAGTTCCATAAAAACAGAGAAGAAAAGAGTCAAAGATAAAGAAAATATGGAAAATAAAAACCCTTAGTCTTCGATTCCCAATCTTCAATCTTCGCTCTTCAAATCTCCTCTGTTCTAGCTTTCTCCAGAGGTTCGTCTCTCAAAAATATGTTGAAGGGTCATTTTTTAGTCTTGGAAGCCTCTATTTATACTTATCTTCTTCAAACCCAAAAATATATGGGATTTGGATCAATTCTCGCCCAAAAAGTCACGACCGGCGACTAGTAAAACGACAATGGCGATCGCCAAGCGTGTGCCCGGGTCGCCATCTCTGCACCGTGCCAAAATCACGAGAAAATACAGAAACGACGACCCAGCTGCATAATCGGCGACCGCCATTTAAGTTTTTGGGTCACTGTTCCTGTCATGAATAGAAACAGTGGTTTTTCTCGCCCCTTCTGCGCAGTCTCACGATTTTGGCTATAATTTTCGCTCTCGAACTCCGATTGACCCGATTCCAGTTGCATTGGAAAAATAACTCAAAAATCTATATATTGACATGCTCCATTAGCTCGAATTTCATGTTTGGAGGAATTCGTGACTGTTTCTTTGAACATAAACTGCTTTTGGAACAGGTTTCTATTGAATTTTGGCCTAAAACGTATTTGGGTCGTCGTTCCTGTCATGAACAGAAACAGTGGTTTTTCTTTGGTCTTTTCTCACTTCTTCCTCTTCCTGATGCAAACGAACATCGATTGGCTCCATGGTACTCAGTCATATCCTGTAAATGGCTTAATTGTGCGCTAAACCTGCATAAACAACCCAAAACCAAACCAAACGTAATATTTCCTAAAAGAATATGAATAAAGCATAAAATTATCACTGAACGACCTAATCTGAGGCAAATAGCTAGCAGATTCACAGCACTAAATGCACAAAATGAGTGTTTATCAGAAGTAGAGACTCATTATTCATCATTAGTGAAATTGGTCTTGGCATTAGTCATGACGTCGCAAAAATGAGACCGTATTTCGAGTGTCATGAAATTACAGTCGTCTCAAACTTCCCAATTCGTGGTATCCTAGCCAAGCCAGGCCTTTCGGGGCGAATGATGAAATGGACCATCGAAATCGTAGGATATGGTTTGAAGTTTTCACCTAGAACAATTGTAAAGTGCCAAATTTTAGCAGACTTCATAGCTGAATACACTCCCGAACTACACCTTCAAGCTGAAGTTGAGATGGCATCGAGAACTCCCGACCCCCTAGAGCTCTGGAGCCTAACCATTGACGGCTCTAGTAACTCTAAGGGGGCAGGGGCAGGGATCCTCCTAATGTCCCCCGATCGAGCGTTGTTTGAGAGAGCTATCCACTTCGAATTCAGGGCAACAAACAACGAGGCATAATATGAAGCCCTCATAGCAGGTCTGCATTTGGCTTCATCACTTAAAGTCAAAAGATTTGAGATAAGAAAGGACTCTCAACTCATCGTAGGGCAATTCTATGGGGAATTTCAGACTAAGGAACCCCGAATGGTAGCTTACGATGAAGTCGCTAAGAAAATTTTAGAGCCATTGGTTGAAATCATGATGAAACGTGTGTTGTGAGAAGAAAACAGGCATGCTGACGCCCTAGCAGGATTCGCTTCGGAAACATGCTCTAACGTCCCTCGATTGGTAGCAATTCTCATAGCATTATGGCCTGCTATACGTGCCGACAACAATTCCAAGCTTCAGTGAGAAATGTTACCCGTAGAAGAAGACAAACCTTTGTGCATGTGCCCCATCGTCGAGTACTTGAGAAATGGAACTCTGCCAAATTCTAGGACAGAAGCAATAAGCCTTACCCGGCAAGTAGCTCACTTTACACTGCTAAACAATGAGCTTTATAAGAGGTCTTTTAAAGGGCCACTACTGAAGTGCATCGGGGAGGATGAAGTTCGATGGGTGCTAGAAGAGGTACACTCTGGGAGTTGTGATAACCATGCGGGTCCCCGTAGCCTAGCACATCGGGTGACTTCTGATGGATTTTTTTGGTCGACGCTAAGAAAAAATGCCAAGGCACTAACTCTGAAATGCGATAAATGCCAAAAGTTTGCAGTAGTGACCCACATGAAGGCAAAGATCTTGCATGCCAACATACCGGCATGGCCTTTCCATAGGTGGGGCCTCGATATCATTGGAAAACTACCGAGAGCCACTGGTGGTAGAGAATACATTCTAATCACGACCGTCTCCTTCACTAAGTGGGTAAAAGTCGAGCCCTTAGCTCGAATTTAAGACACTGAGGTGATAAAGTTCATATGGAAACATCTGATTTATCGCTTTGGCCTCCCCCATGAGATCGTTACCGACAACGGAAGGCAATTCACGAGCACAAAGTTTAAGGCATACTGCAAAAATCTGGGGGTTTATCTTCTCTTTTCGATACCCCGATGCCCATAAGCTAATGGTTTTGCTGAATCGACGAACAAGACAATTATTAATACGCTAAAAAAGTGGTTGGGAGCGACAAAAGGTGCATGGGTCAACGAATTGCTAGTCATCCTTTAGTCTTATCAAACGACAGCTATAACCGCGATGGGCAAAACTCCGTTCTCCTTGGCTTATGGATCTGAAGCTTTCACCCCATTCGAAGTCCTACAAGGAAGTCCACGCATCGACCTATTCGACGAAGGATTGAATGAGCAAAAGTTATTCGAATCTCTAAAGTATCTCAAAGAAGCACGCCTTAAGGCAGCAAAGAAAATGTGGCTGAGACAAAAGGCAGTCAAAAAGTTTTACAATAAGACGGTGCGTCTAAGATCCTTTCGAGTCGGAGACTGGGTCCTCCACAAGGAATTCCAAAGCACGCAGGAGCTTAACGCTGGAAAATTAGCCCGCACTTGGGAAAGACCTTATCCTATTTCAGAGGTCGTAGCTAACGGTGAGTGTCGATTGAAAATAATGGAAGGGAAAAATATGCCGAATGCTTGGAACATGAAGTATTTAAAGAACTTTTACTTTCGAACATACCATGTTGACATTTTTTTATAGAACAAAGGAAGAAGCTTATGTAATTATGTGAGACGAAAGAATATCTGATCCTACTTTCCATAAAGTAAAAGTGCATAAAAAACACACAACCACAAAATGACAGTTATCAAAAATACGTTGGTAGGTAACACAAACAGAAGTTTCTTAAAAAAATACACATAATTATACATCATTCTGGCCTGTCTGCTCGTCGGACCGCTTCTTATCTCCGTCCTACTTTTCGGGTTCTTCTTCTTCGTCAGAGGATCCAACGGGGGCTAGGAAGACAAGGTTAAGCTTCAGATATTTTTGCAGCACAAGCTCCTACAGCTTCGAGCTGACCATATGCTGAACAATCTCCATCACCGGGATTCCTGTAGGAGCGTCCAATGACTAAAACAAATTGAGACCCGTGTGTGCAAACGGTTGGTTCGGGGTAAAACCGACCGACCTCCCCACAAACCAATAGAATCGATCGCATCTCATCCCCGATTGAATAACCGATCGACGGCAAAACACACCGACACAAAAATCAAACCAAAACTTTCGGTCGGTTTTGGTTGGTTTTTGTTAACCCGAGACTTGCGGTTGTACCGCTGTATAGAGTTGCATATGGGCGTCGTGGTGGGGCATTAGGGAGGCAGACATGCAGAGGAGGGACGTCGAGGGAGGCAGAACGAGCTGCTACGTCTGGCGGTCCTCGCAGAGAGTTGCAGACAGGGGAGGGCCATCGAGTTGCTGCATCCGCGTCGTCGGCTTGTGGAACTGGAGGATGGAGAGCTAGCATCGTCGTCGGCACTTGTCTGGGGTAGTGGCGCGGGGGTAGGGCTGTTAGGGGTGAGTTACAGCACGGCGCACAAGTGGGTTACGATTAGTGTATGTTTGCAAATAGGAGAGAATGTCCACCATTAAATGAGGTGAAGAAAGTAGGTACACAGAGAAGAATATAATGGTGTTGGAAAGTGGAGAGAGTTGAGTGTAGGTAATAACTATTCTTGGGCACTGAAATATCTACAAAACAAGGAGGAGATAAAACATATAATAATTCGGTTGCGGTTCGGTTTTGCACACCCCTACCCTCACCCTCCTCCTTGGCTCGTCAAAGTGCTTTCGACGTCTCTGTTAATCATCGATCTAACTCATCCTGCAATTCTTGAAGGATCTTATCCTTAGATTCGAGCTTTACAATCTTAGAGTCGGAAATAGCTCTTGATTCCTCCAACCCAGCCACCTTCGCAGTAAGTTCAATCTTGTCTCGGATGAGGCCACTATTTAAAAGTTGGAAGTTCGACGATTCAACCACCGCCTTAGCATGAAGGGCAGAAAGCTCCTCCATCTCCATCTTCACCTTTTCGAAAGATGAGCTCGACTCCACCGCATGTTGCCTCCAATTATGTTCCGACATGACGGTGGAGAAATAATTGGCCCTCAAGCCTCCGAACCCCTTTAAAATAAGCAGAAGAAAGGAAATGAGGAGAAACTCTAATCAGACCAAGTATGTGAATAAGGGTCCCTTGAAAATAGGCAAAGAGTATATCGAGCCACTTACCATGATAATATGTCGGAAGTGAGTAAGGGCTTGCGCAACGGCAGCGTTGGGAGCAACCCAAGGTGGATCAGTTAGTAAGAAGCGGATAAAATCTAGAAAATCTTCATCAATGGAGGCATCCCTTCATTAGGATACTAGAGGCGCATCCCTATGGTTCTTTTCAAAGCCCGTGGCCTCAAAATTCACATGGGCAACCTCCTCTTCATCAAAATTGTCGGCCAGATCGATGATGGTCTTCTCAAGACCTTTTAGAGCAGCCTCCAAAGACTCCTTGAACTATTTTAGGAGGCATTTGCTTTGATGAGTCGTAGTGACAACAGGCTCGACATGGGACAGGTTGTCCTCCAAAACCTCGGTACGATCGCCCCTTTCAAGAGAAGTAGCAACTCCTTTCTCGGTGTTCGAAGGACCAAAATCCTTCGTCGGTACACTCTGAGTCGCTGGTCCGCCCTGGGTGGTCTCTACTTGTATTATTCTTCTTTCTCTTCATACTCTCAGCAAACTCCCGAAGCACAGCACCGGTCAACCTCTCCATTTCCTCGTGAACCCCGTCAACATCAACAAAATGACTACGACGCACGGACTCAAACTCCCTGTCTTCAACCGCATAAGCCTGAGCTATCCTTTCGAGTTCCTCACCAGTCAGGGCCACTCTCTCGTGCTTTGCATAACAAGAGAGGTAAACGAATGAGAATATACCGTGCTCGTCAAATGGAAGGTAGAAAACTTACGTTTAGGCTCTTGTAAAGCACTCCTAATCTGCAACATGTCTTCGGGGATTTCAAAATAAATACAATTTTCGACCCAATGTTTCATATTGGTCGAAGTTTTCTTTACCAAGGGTTCATGGTGATAATGTCTCTTGGAGAAGTAGTAGTAGCTTTCCTTGGATCTGTGAACAAGGGTATACAAGTTGACTAACTCTCTAACGATAGGCTTGATGTCGGTTTAATTCAACACTCAATCAAGTTAAATTTATCAATCCAGGTTCTTTCTGTTTCGCTCTATAGAATACTATCTACTTATACAGAGTCTTATAGCTAGGCAAATTTAAATGTCGTTGAGTTTGTATCTAAGTCCTAATATGAAATTAAACTAACTACAACTATACTAAA
Organism: Plectranthus barbatus; assembly: GCA_026898455.1. NCBI lineage: Eukaryota > Viridiplantae > Streptophyta > Magnoliopsida > Lamiales > Lamiaceae > Plectranthus > Plectranthus barbatus. The sequence continues at coordinate 85,117 of JAPKLW010001368.1, read as the reverse complement.
ACAAGCAATCAACTTCATCATTAATGAAATTTAAATTCCAACAATTCTTCAATTTGTGAAAACAATGGTAGAAATCAAGTGCTCAATTGAGTAAGAACGGATGTTGACATGAACTTAGTTGTGATCCACTTTAGTTGATTTATGTTGCAAACATATTTAATTCCTATAAGGATGGACTATTACCCTACACTAGCCAATCCCCAGTCACGGTGAATCGACCGTTGATGACACTAGAAACCTCAAACAGCTACGTTATCGGACCCTAGATCACACCAAATAGCATGTAAATTATTATCTGATGCCCTATCTCCGCACAGGGATTGGATCAAGGTACACTAGAACTCACACTATTCACGACACTCCTTTTCTCGTGTTGGCTGCAAAATTCGTATCAATTAACACCTAGACTAGCTATTACCTACATCTAGATGCATGTGAACAAGCTCTAGTGTGGTTCAATCTCAAATAGGAAAGTAAAAAAGCATAATCAACCAAGTTTCTCACACCTTAATTCAAATCAACATCCAAGGAAAATTAGAACTCCATATCTCTAATGTTAAACATTACAAAATTCAATTGAAACCCAAACATTGTAAGAGATAAGTTTGAATGAATTTCTTCCCCTAAATCGAGCACTTTGATCTTGATCTACTGCCTTTGATCTTCGATTCCTCTCCAAGGATGAATGATTAGCTCTTGTTCCTCTTGGATTGGGTTGGAATTGTGGTGGAGGATGGAATTTAGAGAAAATTCTAGCTTAATCTAATGTTAAAATGGCAAAAGTTCTTCAAAATATCGAGTTTCCCCCTTTTATAGACGAGCAAACAGAGCCTCGGATCGCCCGGGCTGAAATCAGCTCGCCCGAGATGCCTCAGAAACTGAAATAACTGCCGGTTCATATTCTGGCTCGGCCAAGCCAGATTTAGCTCGACCGAGCCTGCTCTCTGCACAGCATGGCTCGACAGAGCCAAGCTTAGCTCGGCCAAGCTTCCTCCCTGAAACTTAACCAGCTTTGCTCGGTTGAGCCAGCTTCCCTTCTGCTCTCGGTTCGGGCGAAAATCCTCTAAAAACAAGCCAAATGAATTGCTTTATGCCCAAAACCTAACCTACACCATCCGAAACACACAAGACACGAAAACAAAACAAAAACAAACAAAACACATATGATATGGGAGTAAAATGGCCACAAACTTGCATGCTCACACATCAAAATATAGGTTATTTTACACACGTATCAAGGCTCGACTAAACCTGCTTTCCTAAATATCAATAAGGTACCCAACATGTTAAACCAGGCAACCGGGGCGAGTTGTATCAGTGCCAAACCATAGTAATCAAGGACTTCGAGGAAAAAAGGATGAAGTAGAAGGTTGACCCCCCCTCAAAACCCTAGTAGAAAAAGAGGTGAATCCGAGAGGTGGACGGTGATGGTGATCGCCAGGTTCAGGGGATATGGCCTTGATCCTAGGAAAAATCCCAAATTTTGTGAAAAGTCGGGCTATCTTTACCTCGCTCACACAGGAGTGGGCGGAGACCAAAAATCCCTTAAAACGCCTGTCATAATCTGCCGAAAAGACCCCGGAGGCCGGCCCACCGGATCCAAAACTACTGGAAGCCATGCTTTAAGAACTATCATGCTGCTGGCGTTCTAGACAAAATAAAAAAAGAGAAAGGACGCGAGAAAGAATTGTCACCGTCTAGAAATTTGTTGTCGGAATATTGGGAGCCGCTCGCCGGAGAATCATCTCTGGAGTTGTTGAAAAATAAAAACAAATATGAAAGGGAGGAAAATATAACCCTCTCTCCGGTGACAAAGGTATTTATGGGAATCGAAGTGACGCCCCTGATCACTGCTTTTTCTAACAGATTAGTTATAATAACAGTGGCAAATAAATTTGTAAACCCTAAGGTTATCGAATCCAGGGGAATTGTATGGGGAAAATATCCTATGTACTGATTATGGTTCTAAAGTCTATTGTTTGAGTGAATAGGAAATAGAATTTGGTTTTATAAAAGTAAAGAGAACAATACGGAAAATTAAAGAGGTTTTGTGATCAATTTTGAAGAGGCACAGATTCTAGGGAAGAATTCTTATTATGGATAACATGTAGGAATCAATTAATTTAACAGGTGGAATACTGCAATAATGCTATATTTCCTTGTTTGGCAAATATAACCTAGATTACTAATTAGTGACTATCTCCGCTCGGTCTCATGAACACCAAATTAGTCAATCTGATAAGCAAATCAGTTCAATTCCTACGGTCTAGTACATCTTTTGGATAGTGTAGAGTGTATCATGCATTCCTAATCCCATTATCAATATTCACCTCTCGGTCCTTCTATCAATAACTAGACATCTAAATTAATCGTCACCTCTCGGACCTTGAATTAATCTAGAATTATAAAATAAATACAGAAATTATGAACCCAATTAATTAATCCTAACATGCATCCATAATAATATTCAAACCCTAGAACCCGCTAGGGTTTCTAGCCACTCATCGCAGATAGAAATCCAAAAGAAAACATATTAAATTGCATAAACATAAAGAACTTACCAGAAAATAAAAGGATTTCTTGATTCCCAAGTCTCCAAACTCTAAAAACTAAATTGCAGAATGAAAATATGAAAAGGAGATCTGAAAATATGAAAGGTGTTCCCCAAAAGTCGAATTTACTAGGCTATTTATAGAGGTGGATGTGTATCCTATCAAATCTGGGGCTAAAGATATGAAAAAATCTGTTTTTGACTGAATTCACGCGCCAGCAGACTTGCGTCGATTGACGTGGAAAGTGCGTCGATCGACGTGGCTCTATCTTCGGCGTCGATCGATGTGAAATCCACGTCAATCGATGTGGTCCTGTCTCGCCCCCGTCTGCGCGGTCTCACGGTTTTGGCCATAACTTCCTTTCCCGAACTTTGATTGACCCGATTCCAATTGCGTTGGAAAGCTAACTCAAAGCTCTATCCAATGCCATGCACCAATAACCCAAATTCCTTTTGTGGAGAAATCTTCCACTGCTACTCTTGCACGTCACTGCTTTCGGAACGGTTTTTCCGGTGATTTTGGCCTAAAAATTGTGGAAACATACCAAAACCCGCATAACACCACCAAATATAGACTCATGCACATAATATATATATAAACTCAATAAAACTACATAAAATAGAAGAAAATAATATAGATAAGCAAGTAAAATAATGAGCTTATCATACCCCCCAAACTTGAACATTTGATTGTCCTCAATCAAAAGAAAAGAATAAATCTCAAGTTCAAGTAATCGAAGTGTGCAATGCCTCACAAGATTCGTCACAATCCAAGTAGGAAATCTCCACAAGCACAAACAATCCAAATCAAGTTAGAAAATCAGTAAACTTTGGAAGAACCTCACAAGGAAACTGTTTCGCTCATCACTCCAGTGCTTATGGGTTTAAATGAAAGCACTCAACAACATGTATGAAGAAATTTCTACCATAGGCTTGCAAATTTTCTAATATCTCCACTGCTAGAATGTGCACACAAGCTTAGAATCAAAAAGGACTTTCAAAGGGTTGTAATGTAGGCTTTTGTGAAGAGGGAAATTTTGGCCAAGTGACTAAATTTAATTGAGTGTGCACTCTCAACTAATCCGAACCACCATCTAACTTCATTCACCCTTCTCCTCAAATGTATAAGCAACACATAATTTTTTTTAGCTCTTTTTGAATCTCTTATGCTCTTATGAATGTTTGTTTTGTGTAGGGAGCTTATGAGAATTCTAATTTTCTTTCGAGCTAAACAACCATATAACTTTATTTACCACTATTATACATTTCTTTTCCACATCACATCTATTGTCCATACATTTTTCCACCTCAACTCATAGACAAGAAGGAACCCAAAATTTTCTTAACTCATGGACAAGAAAAGAAAACTAAGAACTCAACGGTCAATCATGAACAAAATAAATCAATCTACCCCTTATTCTCCACAACTCACGACTTGAGTGCAACCAATACTTCTCTTATACTCATAGACAAAGAAATAAAATTATACAAGCTCAAAGTGGCTAACTAGAGATAAATTTTAGTGAAGGGACAGTGTTTGGGATTTTGGCTAACAAAGACGGCCTAAGATTATCTCCTAAACTTGTGCACACTATGCAGTCTCAACACAGAAAATAGGCAAGTTCTAGAGAAATAAAAACACACATGTGAATCTCACATCAAACGAAATAAAGGCTCAAATTCTCACACAAGGGTGTAATTTTGTTCTTCCATCGTAAACATTAAATCAAAACCCAATTCATCATGTAAGTGCAAGTTTCAAAATCTAACCCTTCATGCGGTATTCTACATTCATAGGCTACTTCAATCACAATCACAGTCAATTCAAACTCAACCCTCAATCAATTCTAATCTCACAATCTCATTCGGGTTATATCAAAACTCAGAATTTTCCCCACAAAATAGCATAATGAAAATAAAATATTAAAGACGGAAAGCGGAGTAAAATGATAGAACGTTCCATCTCTTGTCCACATCCCCCCAAACTTATTTCCAACTCGAAGAGTGGAATAAGTCTGAAAATCAGACAAAAGAAGGAACGATACCTGGTAGTTGATCTCAGACATCAACTTTTTTATCCTCCCGGAGTCTTCAACATCGCACGATGTGAAATAGTGGCTATTAGCACTTCGCATCGATCGACGTTAGATGGCGTTGATCGATTGTGAAGACTTCTTGCGACCCTCTCTCGGATCAAGTGTATCCCGTCAGCTGGCTACTCGGCGTCGATCGATGCCAGGCTGCGTCGATCGACGTTGAGCTGTACTCCTATATATATTTTTTTACTAGAAAATAACTGTTAGTGCAAAAACAATAGAAATTCGAAATAAAAATGAAAATTGAAAAGAAAACACGTAAAATGTTGGGTTACCTCCCAACAAGTGCTTGATTTAACGTAGCAGCTCGACGATACCTCAAATCACCGCCAGGGAGGTCGGGTCCAGACTCACCGACCTTTGGCATCCACCATGTAAACCTTCCGGTCTTTGACAATGGTGGTGAGCGCAGAAAAAGGTGGCGTATTTGACACTTTCACTCCTCCGTTTCCTTGCTCCCACTCAATGGCAGCTGCTTCCTGTTCCTCGGATTCATCTCCTTTTTCAGTAGTGGAGATCTGATTGCACTCAGCCTTCTTCTTGCTCTTGTCGATCACAAAGGTGATCTTCTTGTCGTTTGCTCGAAGTGTGATCTCGCCGCCTCGACAGTCAATGAGAGCGGCGTTAGTTTCGAGAAACTCACGCCCCAAGATCATGGGCATGTTCTCGTCCTTCTTCATCTCGTGCACCACAAAATCTGCAAGAAAAATGAGATGACCCACGCAAATGAGCACATCTTCTAGTATACCTTTCGGGCGGGACACAGACCGGTCCGCCATCTGCAGGGTGATCGTCGTGGGCCTCATCTCTCCAATGTTGAGATGCATGTAGATGGAGTACGGCATCAGGTTGATACTGGCCCCAGTATCGTATAGTACTCTCTCGAAAGTGTGTCCCCCAATCTCAACCGGGATAGAGAAGCATCCAGGATCGCTTCTCTTGATGGGCACCTGCTTTCGAAGTAGCAGGCTGCACTGCTCGTGGATCTTCACCGTCTCGTTCTCCACGAATTGCTTCTTCCCACTCATCAATTTTTGGAGGTACTTCTTGTACCCCGGGATCTCCTTCAGTGCTTCGATCAGCAGGATGTTGATGCTGACCTTCTTCAAATTTTCAACAAATCTGGAGAACTTCGAGTCCTCCTTCTGCTTCGCAAACCACTGAGGGAACGGCATAGGAGGGGGTTGATCTTCAGACTGCTGCAGCTTTGTGCCTGGAGTGGACTTCTGCGTCGATCGATGTGGCTCTCTCTTCTGCGTCGATCGATGCGGAAGGTGCATCGATCGACGTGGATCCCTCTCCTGTGCAATTTTGCTCTTTTCTGCCTCCACAGTCGTTCACATCCATCTCGGGACCCTTGTAGCTCGTCCCAGATCTCAGAGTAATGGCGTGAACTGACTTTTCCTTTGCCGGGTTCACCTCTGTTGTACTTGGAAGCTGTCCTGGCTTATGCTGCTTGCTGAGAGTAATGGCGATTTAGCTCAGTTGGGTGTCTATCATCAGAAGATGTTTCGTCATCAGCTGCATGTGGTTGGCCATCCCTTTGACTTCGGTCTCTACTTTCCCAAACCGATTATCAGAGCTCTTGATGAATTTCTCGAGCATTTCTTCCAGCACAGACTTCTTTTTTTCCACAATCTCTCCGCCAGTACCTACATCAAAACCGGGTGGAGGGTGCTCTGCTGCAGAGGGGTTAGAATATGAAAAACCAGGGTGAGTTCTCCCATGGTTGTAGTGATACCCCTGATTGCCTCCTCGGTAATTATTCTGATAGCCACCTCCAAGATAGTATACTTCTGCTCCAGCAGTTCCAGATGAACTGCTCGCCCCCCGATTGATGTAGTCAGCCTCCACGGGTACTATGGCCATGTTAGGCTCTGCTGTAGCTGTAGTTGTGGCTTTGGCTGCTTCCAATTTTACAATGTCTTCCCCGAGCTTTTTCACTTCAGCGACCATGTCGAATTCTAGCTTTGTTTCGACTGCTTTGACTGGTAGGTGCCTCTCGGTCGGCCACTGATGGCTGTTCAGCGCCATGTCTGCCAAGAGTCTCATTCCCTCGGCTCCACTCTTCTTCATTAGGATTCCACCAGCAGATGCATCAACTCCTTCATGTGTGGACTCAGGCCTTCGTAGAAATGATAGACCTGCATCTCTAAATCAATCCCATGCCCAGGACAGAGTCGCAAGAGCTCCTTGTACCTTTTCCAAGCCTCATGTAGTGATTCATCATACATCTGTTTGAATGTAGTGATAGCAGCTTTCCTCTTCAGCAGCAGGCTCGGCGGGAAGTAGTTAGTGAGGAATTCTGCTCGAAGCTCCTCCCATGTCCCAATCTGACTCTTGTCCAGTCCAGCATACCAAGACCTCGCCTCGTCTCTGAGTGAGAACGCAAAGAGTTTCATCCTGATGACGTCCTGGGGGACTCCATTTGGCTTCACAGTGTCGCACACTTCTATGAACAGATTGAGGTGGGCATATGGATCTTCGACGACTCTCTCCCCAAACTGGTTCTGCTGCACCATTTGGATCAGGCCTGTGCGTAGCTCAAAATTGTTTGCATTGAGGCCAACTCTAAATCCGGCCTCTTCCTGCTGTGGGAGAAATCGGTCCAAGATGGATCTCTGTGGCACCACTATCTGCCTGCCATTCAGTTCTGCCAGTCTCGCGGCTTGTTCGGCTTGAGTAGCCTGGGCTGCTTGAAGTTGTGCTCTCAGCTGTTGTACCTCATTTACAAATTGCCTCTGCTCCTCGGGAGTTATATTTTGCAGAGGTGCTTCAAGATTTTCTGCCATCTCTCGTTGTTTGTCTTTTCCTTTCTTTTTGATTTTCCTACAGGTTGCTTCAATTTCAGGGACAAAGGTCTCAAGTGTTTTTCCTTTGGCTCGCATGTTCATGCACCTGCGCAGAGAAATAGGTAGATATTAGTCGGCATCGATCGACGTGAATACGACGTCGATCGATGCAAGAGAGTGGTCGGCGTCGATCAACACAAGGTGAGCGTCGATCGATGCAACAAAATTTTCAGCGTCGATCGACGCGGGAATTGCGTCTATCGACGTGGAGTACAGAAACAAAAACTCACACACGCACACGTACAGAAAAATAAAACTCAATCCAGTAAATCCTAGAACGAACTAGTAACAAGATAAAATCTAACAATTCCCCTGCAACGGCGCCAACTTGATCACTGTTTTTTCTAACAGATTAATTATAATAACATTGGCAAATAAATTTGTAAACCATAAGGTTATCGAATCCAGGGGAATTGTATGGGGAAAATATCCTATGTACTAATTATGGTTCTAAAGTCTATTGTTTGAGTGAATAGGAAATAGAATTTGGTTTTATAAAAGTAAAGAGAACAATGCGGAAAATTAAAGAGGTTTTGTGATCAATTTTAAAGAGGCACAGATTCTAGGGAAGAATTCTTATTATGGATAACATATAGGAATCAATTAATTTAACAGGTGGAATACTGCAATAATGCTATATTTCCTTGTTTGGAAAATATAACCTAGATTACTAATTAGTGACTATCTCCGCTCGGTCTCAAGAACACCGAATTAGTCAATCTGATAAGCAAATCCGTTCAATTCCTACGGTCTAGTACATCTTTTTGGATAGTGTAGAGTGTATCATGCATTCCTAATCCCATTATCAATATTCACCTCTCGGTCCTTCTATCAATAACTAGACATCTAAATTAATCGTCACCTCTCGGTCCTTGAATTAATCTAGAATTATAAAATAAATACAGGAATTATGAACCCAATTAATTAATCCTAACATGCATCAATAATAATATTCAAACCCTAGAACCCGCTAGGGTTTCTAGCCACTCATCGCAGATAGAAATCCAAAAGAAAACATATTAAATTTCATAAACATAAAGAACTTACTAGAAAATAAAAGGATTTCTTGATTCCCAAGTCTCCAAACTCTAAAAACTAAATTGCAGAATGAAAATATTAAAAGGAGATATGAAAATATGAAAGGTGTCCCCAAAAAGTCGAATTTACTAGGCTATTTATAGAGGTGGATGGGTATCCTATAAAATCTGGGACTAAAGATATGAAAAAAATCCATTTTTGACTGAATTCCCGCGCCAGCAGACTTGCGTCGATCGACGTGGCTCTATCTTTGGCGTCAATCGATGTGAAATCCACGTCGATCGACGTGGTCCTGTCTCGCCCCCGTCTGCGCGGTCTCACGGTTTTGGCCATAATTTCCTTTCCCGAACTCCGAATTACCCGATTCCAGTTGCGTTGGAAAGCTAACTCAAAGCTCTATCCATTGCCATGCGCCAATAGCCCAAATTTCTTGTGTGGAGAAATCTTTCACTGCTACTCTTGCACGTCACTGCTTTCGGAATGGTTTTTCCGGTGATTTTGGCCTAAAAACTGTGGAAACATACCAAAACCCGCATAACACCACCAAATATAGACTTATGCACATAATATATATATATAAACTCAATAAAACTACATAAAATAGTAGAAAATAATATAGATAAGCAAGTAAAATAATGAGCTTATCAGCCCCTCAGAGTGCGGGATCCTTTTTCAGCACGTGCTCAATCGATGAATGACACGTGGTGTTTGCATTTAATGCAGTGGGAATCAAAAATTTCATCGGTCAAATATCGACGAACGAAATAAAAAAGTACATATCATAAAATAATGAGGACCCGTAAGTCCGACAAAAAGAGGTTGATCACCTTGAATTCATCGCGGAACAAACTACGTTAAAAACCCCCTCGCATCGGTGAAGGCCATAAAGGGGTCCGCTTCCGTAAAAATAGAAGTGGGGCTGATTTCAACTAAAAATTGAACGTAAAGTCGAATCACACCGAGGGATAGAGTGAGGAGAAACATAAAATCTCCTCAGGATTATCTTGGGTCGGTAGAAGGAGGAGTTTGTTGAAATCCTTTCTACCCACCCCATCATTCGAGAAGGAGAGTGTGAAATCTCTCGAACAATGACAAAGCAACAAGACGAATGGACATGCTAATAGCGGTTTCAGTTCTTCTTGTTGATTCGAACTCTTCCAGAATCCCTCGGATTCCCGAGGAACTCGGGGCTATTGTTGTACCCCAAAATATTAAACCTCAATATTTTGGGTCGCCACGGTATGGAGTAAGGACACGAGTTTTCAATATTTGACGGCCACTGCGAGCTGAGGAAACCTTCGAGAATTGACACATTCGACGAGCAAAGCGATACCAGACGGCATATGGATGCACCCACTCTTCCTTCCCATAATCAATCTCATGAATAACCAGTAATACAACATTAATTGTCTTGGCAATTATACGACGCATGATTATTACAATTATGCGCATTGAATTCATGTATGTAATAAATGAGAAGTTAGAGAATGTATATGGAGAGTAGTCTGATACACAAGGAGATGATTGTTCTCCAAGTTTTTTGAACAAGTACCTTCTTTCAAACGACCCACCACCCTGTCTATATTTTCCGACCATCAACAATGTCCTATTTGCTTTTGACACAATTACCAATGTTTGTGAGTGTAGTAGAAATAATATTTTATTGGTGAGTGTGAAAAAGTTTATCATTTTAGGAAATGAAATAAATAGATAAGATAGATCAAAAAGGAAAATGGGCTATTTTAAGCGGGATAGAGAGAGTATTAAAATTGGACATGTATTACAGTTTTAAATGTGTACAATTTTTGAGAATTTAGGTAGGATTTTACAATAACTTTTGGAACTGTATTAGTATGGATTTAATATTTCATTTTCTCCTAATTAGCAAAAGTTTGTTCCTCTTAACCAATTAAATAAATAGTAGTGGATCCTGTGATAAAAGGTCTCCCGTGAAAAAAGAATAATGTTGCTTGATTATGTTAAAGATGTAGTTTAATTGTGTTTTTGTCATTGTTTGATTGTGTTTTATTGCTTAATTATTTATCAGTTATTGATTTATTTAGATCCAATGAATATGATTAGTTTATTTTTCTCATAAGGAGATTTTTTCACGTTTGACCCCTTCTTACAAATGAAACTAGAATTATAACCATGTGTTGCACGGAATATTTTTATATTTATATTTATATTTGTATCTTATCCAAATAAACTTAGTATTATAATTATTTTATATATATTAAAAAATTTAATATTTATAAAAGATTGTATAATGAATACTACCTCCGTCCCATAATAATTGTCTTGTTTGGAAATGGCACAGATACCAATGCGAGTAGAGATAGAGGAAATTAGTATTTTATTAGTGAGTGTGTATAAACTTTCCATTTTAGGAAAGAAGACAATTGTTTGGGACAGACAAAAAAGGAAAACAAGACAATTGTTTTGGGACGGAGGGAGCACTAAATAAGGATATACTTATAAAATATAAATTTTATTCATCTGAAGAATAAGTAACAATATTTTTCAATCGAAAATAATATATTCTAAATTGCACTAATAATGTATGAAGATAATTAAATTTGTCATATATTAATTGCACGACTTTGACATCTTTTCACACATATTAATTATTATAATTTATAACATTTTAGCTTAGATATATTCAATTCATCTATATTATTATGAAGACAATCACTAAATTTCCACATTATCCAAAATAAACTTTGTTAATTAGAAATATGATTATTTCACAACAAATGAATAAATAATTGCAAAACATTTATGAATATATTTAACATATTTTATTTGATATTGACACGTATTTCAAAAATTTTGGAGGGAAGTTTTTGGTACTCTTTTAATATATTACTAGATTTATAGAATGTATATAATATTATCTATAAGTGCACAATAACACACCAATAATTTTATATTATTAATTTTAAAAAATATATAAATTAAAATTATAAAGTTGTAAGTTAAGATATTTTTCATAATTCAATAAAATTGTATTTCTCTTTTATGCTATGACTATACTACAACAATAACTATTATAAGGTTTGAAAGCTTAAATTCAATTTACATTATAAGAAATTATACATGAGCACAATTATTTTGTAGTTTTACTTTTTTATTTTTTATAATTTTTTTATTATTTTAATTTTTTCTTAAAAACTATTTCTCTAAACACTTTAATTCGGATTTGTGTCCGTTGTGAGACAATGAACAAATTTTGACTTCAACCAACAAAAATATAATTTTTTACTTTTGAAAATTGTTTCTAGTTAAAGATCAATAGATGAAACGTGTATGATTTGGTTAATTCTTTGAACTTAAAATCTTTTATCGACAAATGGGCTACAGAACAATTGGGCTCTCGAAAAAAGAAATTTAAATAATGAAATTGTTAGAATTGCTATAATGACACTAAATAAATAGAAAATAATTTGGCATTATTTTTTTATATTCCCTTCATCCCACTTTAATTATCCATCTTTCCTTTTTTGTCCGTCCTATTTAATTATATACTTAATTAAAATAAAAAATTAATGCATACTTACTAATAAAATATTTATTTTTTCTCTCTCTTATATTAATTATTATGTCAAAAGTAAAGTGGACAATTAATCCAGAACAAAACGAGTAATTATTAAATCAAAAATGATTATTTCATTGATATAAATTTTATAGCCACGACTTAGCTCATCTCTCCCATGACCTACCTATATAGTTTCTCTCACCGTTCCCTATCCTATTTGGGTAGCACTTTTTCTTTAACAATTCTTATTTCTATATTCCAACCCTAAACCGCCTTTCCAATCAGGTCATTCATATTTTCAATACCAATAAACTCTTCACTTGATAATTTAAATTATTTTTTTTTTTTTTTCATGTCACTTCATTCTTTTCAGCTATAACCTAAAAATTCATGATCTCATAATATAAATAGTTAAATATGTTATCTATAATTACACCATAAATTTAAATCATATTAAAATATTATTTTCTAAATTAAATTGTGTACCACAATTTAAGAAAATAGCATTTTGATTTAAAGATGAAAATTTCAAAGATAGACTCAATATATTATAAATGTATAGTTTGATAAGAAAATCATGAATTAATTTATCGTAACCAATGCCATAGAAAGGGACTCGAGTCTAGACTGGAGTACTTAAAAAATGTGTACTGTTTTTCTTATGAAAATTGAACCCAATATGTGTTTAAGCATATTTTGATAATTAAAGTATTTGCATAGAGGAGGATCTTATTATGTAAGAAGTTTATTCTTTATTAAAATAACGTTATAAAAAGATTCAAGACTGTACACACAAATATTTGATGGATAAAAATTATAGCACCGTAATAAAAAAAAAATAATGATAAGGAATAATATAAGGATTCAGTTGAAATAGATACGGAGTATTAAAGATAGAAACTTAAAAACACTAAAATTAATTTATTTATAAAATGAAACTCAATGTGAGAGGACATGCATGCAACATATTCAATACAATTCGGATCTTGACTATGATATCGAAATATTAATGTTTTAATATAATTTATATAGATTATACTGAAACTCCTTAGCTCTAAAATCCATATCATTAATTACAACCATATTTTTTCACCCAGGATCTTTGGCTTCTTGATATGATGCAGCGGAGTTTATCTCTAAATTCAATTTTTTTTGCTAATTTAATCATTTTAATAAATATATGTTTGCATAACAAATAAGTGCGATAATTTAATCATAAACTGAAAGAGTTAACATAAATACAAATGTTCAATGAAAACACAAAAAATAAATCTCATCCCAAGGTCGAATAATTAAATATCCCTAATACTAGGAATGTCCGATATACAAAATAAATATGACAGTCGGAACTGTACCCCAAGCGGATTGTCCATCTCCGAAGAAGTAAAATACAACATTTGCCTCTCGTCAAGAGAAGCCTCCAAATTAGATGCCACTTGAAGTTGTGAATTAAAGAACTAACAATTAAAAAAATATTAAAGGATAATCTAGATGGCCAATAAATTACATACCTCATCTTGAATAAAGAATTGCCCCCAGTCAATCACTTCTGGCCTCCTGATCTCCCATTTGACAAATCGAGGGAGTGTATTAGTGTAATACCCCGTATGTAATTAAGCCATTTTGTTGCTTAATCGAATTTATTTGATTGTGATTTGAGTAATTAATTGTATTATTGAGCTTGGATTTATGATTAATGTTGAGGGAATTATTAAAACTATGGGAAGTAATAAGGTGGATTATGAATTTGAGAATTATCATGGAAATGCATATACATGTTGGAAAATTATGGAAATAAGATATGGTTGTATCATGAAATGATATTGAATTATATGGGATTTATGAAATTTAACCATATAATATAAGTTAAGGAATGGAAATTAGATATAAGATGAAATCTTATATTATACACACTCCATTTTATAATATAAGGTTAGAGAGAGAAAGAGTGATTTTTTTAAAAAAACCCTACCCAAAATTCGTCGCTTTTCTGGCCATTTTCCGGCGAACTCCGGCCACCATTTGCCAAGCCACCACCACCATTGCGTAGCTTGTTCTTCGGGCTTCATTTTGAACTATAGTGGTCGCCGTGAGGTGGAGTATTGACGGAGAAATTCTAGTGAGAAGGTGAGGTGGTTGTTTTTTCAAATTTTTGGGTGTTAATTGTTGAATCTTGCGTAATCGGCCGTGAATCCGTGTTTTGACGTTGTAGACGTGTTTCCCGTCGTGTGAGGAGTGTTCGGACGGTCTGAAAGTGGAATTTTGCCGCTGGAAAGCCACCGCCGCCGTCGACTTCGAGTTTTCCGGTGAGCTCTCGTTTCTTGCGTGTTTTCAGTGTTTTGTTGGCATATTTGTGATCCTTGTGGTCTGGGGAGTCGGAATTTATAATTGTAGACGCGGGCGACGTGATGTTGGAGAAGACGACCCGTGTCGATCGACAGGGTGCATGTCGATCGACATGGGGTCGCTCGATGGGGAATATCGAGTCGCTCCTGTCGATCGACAGGGAGCATGTCGATCGACAGGGAGGTCGACAGGAAGGAATATCGAGTCGCTCCTGTCGATCGACAGGGAGGTCGACGGAGATGTATATCGAGCCACTCCTGTCGATGGACAGGGAGGTCAATAGAGGGGTTAGAAATTGACCTAGTGGGGTCGACTCGAGGTTGCTTGTGTCGACCGACACGGAGCCTGTCGGTCGATACAAAGGCTCTAGAGAGGAATTTCAGTTTACGATTTGTTATTCGATCTTAACCCATTTTGAGTTCATTTGATTCACGAGTATATATTATGTTGTAAGAAGCATGTTAAGAGTCAAAGCATGCGTAATTATGTTATTGGTTGTTGAGTTGGAAGATCATGAGTTGATCGGATGTTGAGTTGTTTGATAGTCCTTATCCTAGATCGTCCGTCCTAACTTGTTGAACCTTGATTGATTGTAGGAGACTGAAGGTTGGAAGATAATCTCAAGTTAGCAAGAAACATCTGTACCTTAAGCCAAACATCAGGTGGGAAACTATTTAAGTATAAAACTAAAAATGCGCTTTCTCTTTCAAAATGCGTTAAAGTGTTTTGTTTTAAATGAGATGCTATGCATGTTTTGTGCTATTATATCTGTCCTCTGTCGATTTCTATCGGCAGAGAGTTATGTGAAGTGGGGTGAAAAGCACCCGCATTTTTGTGGAAGTAGGGTTAAAAGCCCCTACATGTTGTGAAGTGGGGTGTACAGCCCCCACATGTTGATGAAGTAAGGTGAAAAGCCCTTACATGTTATGGATCCAGAATGTTGATTGATGAAAAAACGATCGGGTCTCAAAGGTGAATTCTGAGACTAGTGCACTTAGATGACAGTAGGTTGAACATGTTTTCATTCATAACTGATCATCGTAACTTGGAAGTTGGCCAGCTTCCAGTTACAACCCTGACACAGATATAATATCACCTAAAATAGCACGTGCAAATAAAATGTTTTAGATAGCATGGTTAATTTTCAACAAAACCCCATGTCTATCTGTGTGAGTTGCAAAGCTTTTTCTTATATAATGTATGTTTTCGGGCATGTTTTCCATTGGGTACATTAGTACTCAGCCCCTCGCGTTATTTCTAAAACGTGCAGGTTGATCAGCGAATGGGAGTACGGTGGTGTAAGATGGCGAGGTGAAAACATTTTGAAGATCCTGTGATATGCATCTTCATATGCATATCACCATCACGCTACACACACAACGCTGCATCGCTCTCTGAACTCTTTCTTTCCCATGTTTTGATAACTGAATGTTTGAATACTGTTTTCCTTAAGTTGGACTCAAAGCTACTCGTTTACTTTTGATTATCTTTTAATCTTTCAAAGCCTTTTTGCATGTTTGAAAATGAATAAATGTTTGGCAAAACCAGAAGCATCAATGTAACGTGTCCCTAAATTGGGGAGGTCAGTTGGGGGCGTTACAGAGGTGGTATCAGAGCTGAGTTTTTAGTTTAAAATGATTTGAGATTTGTTTTGAAAACTTCGAGTCCCAGTGTGTGTGTATTTTGGTACTGGTTGAAGTGATCGCTCGAGCTTACACCCTACTCCATCCTGCGCAACCTGAGGTATGATTTTAAAAATTTTAAAGTTTTGAAAATCCTGCTTGCAAAATTGATTGTGTTTTGAAAGTTTGAAATCATTTGAGCTCTTATTGGAAATAATTAGAGAAATTGAAGTTGATGTTGACAAGAGGGTTGAAAAGTATTGACTTGTGTTGATTTTGTGTGGAGCAAGTGTGTTAACACAGATTGATTGATGAATGATGTTGAAAGATGTTTTGTTTTGAGAAAGATTACGAAATATTGAAAGTGAAAGTATGGAGGTTGTTGTATTTGAGGAAGTTTGGAAATTGTGAAAATTTTGGAAATTATTTGGATTTTGATATTTGTATGGTGGTTTTGAAAATGTGATGCAATTGAGTTGATCTTTTGAAGAGTGGTTTGAAAGTGATTGAATTGATTGATTTTGAAATTTTGCAAGCAATGATTTTTATTGATGTTGTGTCTATAGATGTGCTAACTGGATATCGAGCTAGATGAATTGTGAACTCGATGTTGAACTAAAAGGATAATTAGGACGGACTAGGACTGACTGATTAATTGTTGGTGTTGGTCCCTAATGATCAGAGTCGTCGTGGTTACAATAAAGTACACACACGAAGTGCACCGGAATAGATTGCGTTTTCTTGTATTTAAATTATTTTCAACTTAGTTTTTGGTTAAGGTTTTCTTAGGTTACCTTTTCAGTTATACACTAGTAACGTGGTTACTAGGTTTTAAAACATAATAGCTCGAAAAGCAGTAAGAACAAGACAACACACAATTTATAGTGGTTAGATCAAATGATCTACGTCCACTCCTTAGCCGAATCGCTAAGAATTTTACTAGAAAGTATACGGTGTACAAAGAGTTACCTTTCCTGTTAAGCAATCAGCCTTCTGAAGATCTGTCTGCTTTACGGCTATCTTCCGATACCCCGAACTTTTCTGGTGTAGCTCCGGCTGAGTCAAGGGAGCACCTTCGTAAAACTCGCTTTCACCACTTACTTTGGAGGAGTTTAGAGTTCCCTCCGAACTATCGTGTATGCTCGGCTTCGGTGCCCGCCTTAATCAATTTCTTCGCAAGAAATTGATTGCTGGATGCTTTCCTTAAAAGGAAAGTGATCCCAATGATTGAAGATTCTTGAACCAGTTCAAGAATCACTCAGACGAATGTCAGACGTAGTGAGACACTCGGAATGTTGAAGGCCTTTGAATATCTCTGGATTTGTACCTTTCAACTGGACTGCTCTCTTGCCTTTTTGCTTTTTGGATTCTTTCGTATATTGAATTTTTTGGTTAGAGAGTGAGTAGCTACTGCATTTTCTTTTGACTTCCCTTTTATAGTCATGATCTTGAAGTTTGAGTCGACAGATCCGTTTAGACACAACGGATCTTTCTCCTTAAATGCGGGTAGCTATTTACTGATTTTTCTGCTTTTGGACAGGCTTTTCCGTCCTACTTCTGACATGGCTAATTGTCGTGCGTTGGTCAGAATGGCGGTGTAGCAGTCGTTCTGTTTGGCTTTGCTGAGCTTCTGCTGGTACGGGATGCTGGATCTCTTTCAGCATGCTTTTGATCTCCTTGCACAGCGAGTGCTTTGTCTGCTACTCT
>JAPKLW010001368.1:29769-67357 GCA_026898455.1 Plectranthus barbatus | reverse complement strand
ACCTTTTACAATAAGATCCTAAGGGTAATTTATGAATATTTTCCCAACAGTTGGCCTTGAAAAGACATTTGAATTTGGTGAATTTATAATGTGGTTGAAAATTTCTGTGGAACTGGAAAAATCCAGTTTTGGTGTGAGTGTGCAGAATGCACAGAGATCATTGTTGTTATGGAGTGTGCAGAATGCACCTAGAGCCTGGCAGACTTAGTCGAGACTCGAGTGAGTGTGTGAGTACGAGGATCAGTTGGACCCTCGGTGTGGTGTGTCAGAGGACGGAGTTGCCCCGAGACACAGGGTGTGTTGGAGTTGTTATTGGTTATTGACGGGACTGACGGGTTGTTGTTGTTGTTGCAGATGGACCCTAGGAGCGCGGTGTTTCATTTCAGGAGTCACCCACCATTCGAGGTAGACAATTTGGCCAACACGTTGATGGAGTACTGGAATTACTGGAGGCAGGCGAGGGGGCAGGGCATATCAGATGCTGAGGCTATGGAGTTGATGCCATCGGTGTGGACCAGTCGGACCATGGAGCTAGTCAGAGTCCATCGTAATCAGCTGGCGGGTACTCGAGGGCATTTCCAGACGTTCATGGCTGTACTTATCCAGGAGGCAATTTTAGCTGAGGGTGTATCACCGCCATCCTCGAGGAGCACGCAGGCATCGGTGACAGGTGAGGAGCCGCAGTCGAGGCCTAGACCTGCCTCATCTTCTCTGGCGCAGATGGTAGTGTCGTTTGAGCACCGGTCTGGAGGATCTGTTGACCCTTTCTTCGACCCAGTGGGATCCTTAGGATATGTTAATTATCAGGCAGCGATGATCAAGCCGCCACTGTAGGACTTAGGAGAGCCCAGTCGGGCGAATCAGATACAGTACTCGGGTAAATATGTTCAGGGATTCGTTCCGGAGCCCGCAGCAGGAGACTATGGGAGCAAATATGCTGAGTATGGTACCCCTTTAGCTCCGATATGTATCTCCAGTGACACCGAGAGCGAGAGAGGCAGGAGGATGGCTACCCGTGCGAAGGGTAAGGCGAAGATGGAAGAGGAGGAGGACGAGGAGGAGGAGGACCCGTCTGAGGGATCCTTTTGATCGGTTGATGCTGTTGTCATTGTTGTTGTACTCTGTTTCCATTTATGTTCTGGGAGAGAGACTGATATTTCGTTACTGTTGAACCTTGTTATTTCTTTGCATTTGTATTTCCTTTGATGTATCGGGATTGGTGGCAGTTGGAACTTTGTTGGATGTTTTATGATTATATTATTTAGAACATCTTTTGATTATGAATGATGGTGGTTGAATGTTTAAAAGCTTTGAGTGAGTATTGAATGGATGATATTGTTTTATGGTCAAGGTGGATGTTACCTTGTGAGGTTATTGAAATTGATAATTGATATTGTTTTGCTGTGAAAAGATAATGAAAAATATAGATCAGGGAAGAGGAAGAGGACGCGGCTGAGGCCGAGGCCGAGGGCGAGGCCGTTGAAGAGGTAATAGAGGCCGAGATCGTGGGAGAATCAACCCACAGCAAGAATTTGAATATCCGAACTGGGAAGAAGTTCCGTATAACCCAGGGTATGAGGAGTATGAAGTTCTGTCGGATGATGATGATGATGGTGCAGCAGCACAAGGCGGACCTGTTCCACCGCCAAGAGAAGCGCCCACGACTCCATCTGTCAAGTGGGTTGAAACTTTTAGAAAGCAAAAGCCTCCCACATTCGATGGGACAGGAGGTCCAGGGGCTGTGGAAGACTGGATCCGGGAAATTGAGAAGATATTCAGACACATGCAGTGTTCTGAAGCTAAGAAGATCAATTGCATGACATACCAGTTAAAGGGAAAGGCAGATAGGTGGTGGGGAATCTATGTGAAATCAGTTGCACCGGAGGAGAGGGCCCAGCTGAACTGGGAAAGATTTAAGGAGGCTCTGTACGAGAAGTACATTCTAAAGCATTACAGGAGAGAGAGGGAGATTGAGTTTTTACTGTTTGAGCAAGGAAGGTTATCTGTGGAGGAGTACGACACCAAATTTGGGGAGATATTGCAGTTGGCACAGCATGCAGCGGACACACCTCAGAAGATAGCCGAGAAATTTAGAGAAGGTTTGTGCCAAGAGATCCGCACACAGCTGGCCACCATGAAAGGTTTAAGCTATCAAGAGCTGTTAGGCCATGCTCTGGAAATCGAGGCATCCAGGAACAAGAAAAAGATGTCAGAATGGGAAGTGTAGGAAGTGCAAGCCCCGACCCCAATTCAGAAGAGGAAGTGGGAAGAGCCTTGTTGGTCCCGGATTATCAGGGTATAACTTGGCAGCGGAAAATATGGTTAATCGTTTCTTGCACTCTGCTGGTTACTCAGCTGACTGGGACCTTGTCAGCTGGTAAGTCAACTTGCACTCTGCGTACTCAGCTGACTGGCGACTGGCTCGTCAGCTGGTAGCTCAAGACTTAGAATATTTTTTAGGTCTTGTTTGCACAGTTATATCAGTTTTCAGATATACACCAGCACTTGGGTGCTGGGTTTTAAATCAGTATGAAATGCAGAAAGCTGATAAAAGACAAAGGATTTATAGTGGTTCGATCAACTGATCTACGTCCACTCTCCAGTCGTAGCACTGGAAATTTCACTAAGAGTAATCGGGTACAAGCGTCCTACGATCTATCTCTAGCTGGTGAATGCCTCGTCCACCAGTTCACTAGATCAACCGCTCCCGGCCTTGTCCTTCTTCAACTCTGATCCGCTGGTGGAGTGCGAGCACGTCACTTCAACCTCCACAGCTTCACTGGGTGTTTAGTTCTCCCAAGAACGTATCTTCTCAAATACGGCAAAAGCCCGTAATAACTCAAGTGCTGGCTGGCACAAGAGCTGCTGTGAACTTCCTCAGAAGAGAAAGAACACCAAAGAGATCTGTAACTTACAAGCTGGAAGCTTGAAGTCTCGTGTTTGATAAATCAACACACGGATAGCCTTTAGAAAGGCCTCGAAAGTGTTCTGCTTGCTTGCAATAAAGTTTCTGACTTTCGGTAGTTGAGCGAGAGAGAAGAGTATTGAATGTTGATGGATCCCAGGTATTTATAGCCGAGGGATCCCATTCAAATCTTCTAGCCGTTTGGACACATCCGGAAAAGATCTCTGTCCTCGCATGTCCTTCAGACGGCGGCAGGTAGGAATTTCCGGAAAGCGCCATGCTTTTGTCCACTTTATCTGACATTGATCTCTTTATGTCAGAACGGCACTATTCGTCAGTACGAGGAATCGGAACTGGTGTCTTGAACTGATAGACTTTAAGGTATCCTCCTTAAAGTCATACTCTGTCAGTTAATTCCTCGACGAATCTTCTTTTTGTCTCTAAGACTCTGGGAGAGCGAATCTGGAATTCTGCTGGTAACATCCGACTGGTAGATCATTCTGGTGATCTTGTGCTGGCAGTCTCTGCTGGTGACTTTGCGCTGGCACAATCTAAGTCTACCAATATGTCTGATGTTTAACCCTTAGAATCTCCCATGACTGGTGGTTTCACCGCTGGTGAATAGTGTCAGTGAGAACACGTATTCTGCTGGTAGGATTTGTCAGCCGCCTGCTGGTGAAATCCTTCCCAACTGGTGAACAGTAGCCAGTCATTAGCTCTTTCTCATGCTGATGAACAGTGTCAGCACGAGTCTTTGTCAGCCGCCTTCGGATGAGACTTTCCCAACTGGTGAACAGTAACCAGTGGTAAGCACTTCTCATGCTGGTGAACAGTGCCAGCATGAGTCTTGATCAGCTGCGACTTACAACTCAAAAGACCTAAACAGGACTTTACATTTGAGACTAGAGCTATTCTAGAGACAAACTGACGCTGGTAGGACTTAGGATTTGATCCACCAAAACACCAAAACTAGAATCTAAACAAGTAGCTACTGGGGAAAGGAAACTTAGCCAAATTTCCCAACAAGCCTCAGAGGCAATATGCACAAGGACAGAGCAGCCAAAAACGCCAAGATCAGGGCAGGCAGCAAAACTTTCAGGGGAGGGAAAACAATCAGAACTATCAGAGGAATAACCCCCAGATGGCCCCGAGGCGTGATCAGAGGGACGCTGGCTATCAGAACTGCCACAGGTGTGGCAGGAGGCATACAGGAGATTGCCAGAGGAACGTAATTAGATGTTACAACTACGGAGGCCAGGGCCACTATGCAAGCCATTGCCCGACCCCATAGGCGCAAGGTGGAAATCGCCAGAACTATCAGAGGCTTGGGAACCAGCAGCTGAGGGCGATTAGAGGCAATCGCCAGCCTTGGAGGGGCTATGCAGGAAACAGAGGAGGTGGCAGACAGGTTAATCAGGCTCCACCGTAGAACCAGGAAAGAAACCATCCAGGCGGGAATGGCCAGCCAAGGTGGGCTAGAGCTTATGCCTTGGAGGGCAATCGCGATGAAGGGAATCTGGCAGGTATGGGATCTATTAACAATATACCTGTTATGGTATTGTTTGATACTGGAGCATCGCATACATTCATTTTTGCTGCATGTGTTGAGGCACTAGAACTTAAGGTAGAAAGGAATAACCAAGAACTGAATGTAGCAATACCTTCAGGAGAAACCACTACCTCTACTTTAGTATACAGAGACTAGAAGATTAAGTTGAATGAAAATGAAATTCGAGTAGCCGAGTTGAATGTGCTAGATATTCAGGACATAGATGTGATCCTAGGAATGGATTGGCTGTCAGAGAATAAGGCGACGATTTTATGTCGCGAGAGGAAAGTGCTCATTCCGCAGCAGGGGGATGAAGAGTCATTTGTATATGGGTTCAAGAGAAGACAGAGAGTGCCCGTGATTTCAGTAATTCAGGCATTGAAGCTGATGCGTAAAGCAGAAAACCAAGCCTTTTTGGTATATTTGGAAGGAGAGGGGAAGCCGGAATTGACAGTTCAAGATGTGCCAATTGTGAGGGAGTTCGAAGATGTGTTTTCGAAGGAATTACCAGGATTGCCGCCAGACAGGCAAGTGGAATTCACCATAGATTTGGAACCAGGAGCAGCACCAATATCAAAGGCACCGTATCGAATGGCTCCGAAAGAATTGCAAGAGTTGAAAGTCCAACTTCAAGAACTGTTAGATATGGGCTATATTCGGCCAAGTGTGTCACCGTGGGGAGCGCCGGTTCTGTTTGTGAAGAAGAAGGATGGATCTATGCGTATGTGTATTGATTATCGAGAGCTGAACAAGCTGACACTGAAGAATAAATACCCTTTGCCAAGAATCGCTGATCCGTTCGATCAGCTCAAGGGAGCAAAAGTATTTTCTAAGATCGATCTTCGATCAGGGTATCATCAGTTGAAGATCAGAAAAGAGGATATTCCGAAGACAACATTCAGAACCAGATATGGTCATTTTGAGTTTGTAGTAATGCCGTTTGGACTCACGAATGCTCCGGCAGTGTTCATGGATTTGATGAATCGAGTATTTCATCCGTACCTTAATAGCTTCATTCTGGTATTTATCGATGACATTTTAATATACTCAAAGAGTGAAGTAGAACACGAGCAACATCTGAGAACGGTGTTACAAACTTTAAGGGATGAGAAGCTGTATGCAAAATTCAGTAAGTGCGAATTCTGGTTGAGAGAAGTGACATTCTTGGGTCACATTGTTTCGGCTGATGGAATCAAAGTGGATCCAGCCAAGATTCAGACAGTGATAGATTGGAAATCACCGACGACGCCAAATGAGATTCGCAGTTTTCTTGGGTTAGCCGGGTATTATCGAAGATTTATTGAGGGCTTCTCGAAGATTGTGAAACCGATGACGCAGTTGCTTCAGAAAGGTGTGAAGTTTGTATGGACAGAAGAATGTGAAGAGAGTTTTCAGAAGTTGAAGCAGTTGCTGACAACCGCGCCAGTTTTAGCAGTGCCTGAATCAGATAAGAATTTTGAAGTTTACATTGACGCGTCCAAGAATGGATTAGGCTGTGTGTTGATGCAAGATGGCAAGGTGATATCTTACGCATCAAGGCAGTTGAGGCTGCATGAGATGAATTATCCAACCCATGATTTGGAATTAGCAGCTGTAATCCATGCGTTAAAGATCTGGTGACATTATCTGTATGGGGTGAAGTGTGCCATATTCACGGATCATAAGAGTTTGAAGTATTTCTTCGAACAAAAGAATTTGAATATGAAGCAGAGGAGATGGTTGGAACTCGTGAATGATTACGATTTGACCATAAACTCTCACCCAGGCAAGGCCAATTCAGTAGCTGATGCTTTGAGCAGGAAAGGAGAAGCTCAGTTAGGCTGCATACTCACAGCAGAAGGCAGATTAATCAGGGAGTTCGAGAAACTTTGTCTAGAAGTAGTATCGCCTTCGATGAGGAAGATAAGCGAAGTGGCAGCTTTGACCGTGGTACCAGATCTGAGGGAGATAATAATTGAAGCACAGATAAGGGACATAGAACTTGAGAAGTTGCGCCAGAAACTGAGGATTAAACCAGTAGGGGAATACCGGGAGGCACCTGATAATGCGTTATTGTTCAGAGACAGAATCTTGGTGCCAAGCTGTGAAGAATTGAGGAATGAAATCTTGAGTGAGGCTCACGATACGCTGTATACCGCTCACCCAGGAAGTACTAAAATGTACGAAGATTTGAAAACCAAGTACTGGTGGGATGGTATGAAGAAAGATGTAGCCTTGTACGTGGAGAGATGTTTAGTTTTTCAGCAAGTTAAGGCGTTACATCAACGGCCGTACGAGAAGTTGCAGCCGTTAGACATCCCCGAGTGGAAATGGAGCATATCACCATGGATTTTGTGACAGGATTGCCAAAGTCACAGAAAGGGAATACAGTGATATGAGTCGTAGTGGATCGGTTGACAAAGAGTGCTCATTTCTTACCGATCAAAGCAAATTATGGATCTGATAGGTTGGCTCAGGTATATGTCCAAGAGATAGTCAGACTGCACGGAGTGCCGAAGTCTATAACGTCTGACAGAGATGCAAAGTTTACATCTCGCTTTTGGATGGGCTTATAGTAAGAGTTGGGGACTCGCCTAAATTTTAGTACGGCGTTTCACCCTCAATCAGATGGTCAATCTGAGAGAACTATTAAAACTCTTGAGGATATGTTGAGAACGGTAGTCCTTGATAGAGGAAGTAGTTGGGAGTCGATTTTGCCTTTGATTGAGTTCGCTTATAATAACAGTTATCAGGCAACAATTGGTATGGCTCCTTATGAAGCATTGTATGGAAGAAAATGTCGTTCGCCTCTATATTGGGATGAGGTAGGAGAAAGAAAAGTGATTGGACCTGACGCTGTGATTGAGATGATCGAGATAGTTCGTCAGATCAAGGGGAGAATCAAGGAAGCTCGGAGCAGACAGAAATCCTATGATGATTCAAGGAGGGTTGAGCTATGTTTTGAAGTGGGAGACAAGGTATTCCTTAAGGTTTCGCCTTCTAAAGGAATAGTGAGATTTGGAGTGAAGGGCAAACTGCGACCACGCTATGTAGGACCTTATAAAATTCTAGAGCGCATTGGTCCAGTGGCTTATCGATTAATGTTACCCTCGAGTATGAGTAATATGCATAACGTGTTTCATGTGTCTCAGCTGAGGAAGTATGTGTATGATCCCAGACACGTGATCCGTCAGGAAGAAGTCGTTTTGAGCCCAGAATTGCAATATGAAGAGCGACTGGAAGCGATTCTGGATCGCAAAATTCAGGAGCTGAGAAATAAGTCTATTCCGCTTGTAAAGGTGCTATGGAGTCACCATGAGTGTGAAGAAGCCACCTGGGAAGTGGAAGATAAGATGAAAGAGAAGTATCCCGAGCATTTCGAAGCTTTGTAAATTTCGGGACGAAATTTTTTTAAGGGGGAGGGGGTGTAATACCCCGTATGTAATTAAGCCATTTTGTTGCTTAATCAAATTTATTTGATTGTGATTTGAGGAATTAATTGTATTATTGAGCTTGGATTTATGATCAATGTTGAGGGAATTATTAAAACTATGGGAAGTAATAAGGTGGATTATGAATTTGAGAATTATCATGGAAATGCATATACATGTTGGAAAATTATGGAAATAAGATATGGTTGTATCATGAAATGATTTTGAATTATATGGGATTTATGAAATTTAACCATATAATATAAGTTAAGGAATGGAAATTAGATGTAAGATGAAATCTTATATTATACACACTCCATTTTATAATATAAGGTTAGAGAGAGAAAGAGTGATTTTTTTTTTAAAAAAACCCACCCAAAATCCGTCGCTTTTCTGGCCATTTTTCGGCCAACTCCGGCCACCATTTGCCAAGCCACCACCACCATCGCGTAGCTTGTTCTTCGGGCTTCATTTCGAACTAGAGTGGTCGTCGTGAGGTGGAGTATTGACGAAGAAATTCTAGAGAGAAGGTGAGGTGGTTGTTTTTTTGAATTTTTGGGTGTTAATTATTGAATCTTGCGTAATCGGCCTTGAATCCGTGTTTTGACGTTGTAGACGTGTTCCCCGTCGTGTGAGGAGTGTTCCGACGGTCTTAAAGTGGAATTTGGCCGCCGGAAAAGCCACCGCCACCGTCGACTTTGAGTTTTCCGGTGAGCTCTCGTTTCTTCCCATTTCTTGCGTGTTTTCAGTGTTTTGTTGGCATATTTGTGATCCTTGTGGTCTGGGGAGTCGGAATATATAATTGCATGTGTGATCGGGGAAGAAATGGCGAGTCGCCGGAAGTTGCTGACGCGGGCGACGTGATGTTGGAGAAGACGACCCGTGTCGATCGACAGGGTGCATGTCGATCTACACGGGGTCGCTCGATGGGGAATATTGAGTCGCTCCTGTCGATCGACAGGGAGCATGTTGATCGACAGGGAGGTTGACAGGAAGGAATATCGAGTCTCTCCTGTCGATCGACAGGAGGCTTGTCGATCGACAGGGAGGTCGACAGGGAGGTATATCGAGCCACTCCTGTCGATCGCTAGGAGACATGTCGATCGACAGGGAGGTCGATACAGGGGTTAGAAATCAACCTAGTGGGGTCGACTTGAGGTAGCTTGTGTCGACCGACACGGAGCCTGTCGGTCGATACAGAGCCTTGAGAGAGGAATTTCAGTTTACGATTTGTTATTCAATCTTAACCCGTTTTGAGTTCGTTTGATTCACAAGTATATATTATGTTGTAAGAAGCATGTTAAGAGTCAAAGCATGCGTAATTATGTTATTGGTTGTTGAGTTGGAAGATCATGAGTTGATTGGATGTTGAGTTGTTTGATAGTCCTTATCCTAGATCGTCCGTCCTAACTGGTTGAACCTTGATTGATTGTAGGAGACTTAAGGTTGAAAGATAAGCTCAAGTTAGCAAGAAACATCTGTACCTTAAGCCAAACATCAGGTGGGAAACTATTTAAGTATAAAACCAAAAATGCGCTTTCTCTTTCAAAATGTGTTAAAGTGTTTTGTTTTAAATGAGATGCTATGCATGTTTTGTGCTATTATATCTGTCCTCTGTCGATTTCTATCGGCAGAGAGTTATGTGAAGTGGGGTGAAAAGTCCCCACATTTTTGTGGAAGTAGGGTGAAAAGCCCCTACATGTTGTGAAGTGGGGTGTACAGCCCCCACATGTTGATGAAGTAAGGTGAAAAGCCCTTACATGTTATGGATCCAGAATGTTGATTGATGATAAAACGATCGGGTCTCAAAGGTGAATTTTGAGACTAGTGCACTTAGATGACAGTAGGTTGAACAAGTTTTCATTCCTAACTAATCATCGTAACTTGGAAGTTGGCCAACTTCCAGTTACAACCCTGACACAGATATAATATCACCTAAAATAGCACGTGCAAATAAAATGTTTTAGATAGCATGGTTAATTTTCAACAAAACCCCATGTCTATCTGTGTGAGTTGCATAGCTTTCTCTTATATAATGTATGTTTTCGGGCATGTTTTCCATTGGGTACATTAGTACTGAGCCCCTCGCGTTATTTCTAAAACGTGCAGGTTGATTAGTGAACGGGAGTACGGTGGTGTAAGCTGGCGAGGTGAAAAATTTTGAAGATCCTGTGATATGCATCTTCATATGCATATCACCATCACGCTACACACACAACGCTGCACCGCTCTCTGAACTTTTTCCTTCCTATGTTTTGATAACTGAATGTTTGAATACTGTTTTCCTTAAGTTGGACTCGAAGCTACTCGTTTACTTTTGATTATCTTTTAATCTTTCAAATCCTTTTTGCATGTTTGAAAATGAATAAATGTTTGGCAAAACCTGAAGCATCAATGTAACGTGTCCCCAAATTGTGGAGGTCAGTTGGGGGCGTTACAATTAGGCCTTTGCCGAATAGTGCATGCAAGACCCAACTTAGGAATGGCCTCATAGGCCCATGCCTACAAAAATAAAACATAAAAAATTACACTCTTGTGGGGGTAAGAATTAATTAACAAAATTAAATTATACTTGGAACGCTCAAATGGGTCCGCCTAAAGTAAAGCTCCCTCCACTAATTTGATCTGAGCTGGTGGGGGCAAGTTCTAAATAGTAACATAAGCACTTAAAAGCATATGCCCCCATGGAAATGAACCCCACCTATCCAAATCCTCAACCAGAACATAAAATCAACTCTCAATCTTTCGTTTTTCAGAAAGTCCTAAACCAAAATTCCACACTGCTAATATATTAGCAACCCTCAAGTACAAATCCTGATTAGTGCGTTGTATTTTTTTATCCCTAAAAATCATCAATAAATCTCTAGTACTAAGATTCTTACCCCCACAAACTGTACGAAAAATAGAAGTGCTAGAATGATCATGATCGACACAGGGATCAAAAACACTAGAACCAAAAACAAATCCTGTAACTAACGCAAATTCAGACACTCCAAATTCTATAATCTGCCCATTAATACAAAACCATAAAGCATTAGGAGATTCACTACTAATTTGATGGCCTGATAGCTCTACTAATGCCTGCGATGCACTAGTACTATTTTTTTCCAAATTAATAAGTTACCGAATAGCCCATTAATAAATTGATTAAGTAACCCTAGACCCCCTATTGAATATAATGTATCATTAATAGTATCTAAAAGGGTGACTTTAGTGTATAAGTAACTTTAGTAATTAGACCACGAAAAGAGGGCCTAATGCACCGTGGCTACACAAATGAAACACAAAATGCAACAATTATGAAATATTTATCATATTTCTAAGTTATAAAAATTCGAAACATATTCAAAAATTAAACAAATTCAAACACAAAATTCCACAATTGAAACAAATTCACAATTCCACAATTTCCAAACATTAAATCGATGTTAGCATGTAGTTGTAACAAAAAATAATTTAACAAACTTAAACAATTTCCATTCGACCTAATTCATAACAAACAAGTAAATTATTCAAATCCAACATACACCATTCCATCCTATACACCCAAACATGTAAAATAATGAAATCTAACAAACACCCATTCCATCCTATGCATCCAAACATTCGAATAAACAAGAATTTCTAAAACACAAATTGTTCTGATTTTCGCAGAAAACCTAAACCAACGAAACCAACGAAATTAAGAAAAACTGAAATGGATGGGGGCGTCGGATTCAAACTTGTTCAATATTTTGTTCCATCTCAAAATACCAAATCGAACCGGCAGCTTCAAGTGAGTGGTCTGATTTGACGAACAAAAGGAAAGAAAGGGGGGACCGACACCGACAGTGGAGTAAATGGGGAAAAATTTTATGTTTTCACGTATAACATAATAAAATATTCAAATTTTTGACTGGGTCGGAATCGGTCGGTTTCGTCGACATCGATTCCGACCCGGGTCCATTTTAGATTAACTCGTCAGTTCTGGCCGATTTTGGGTGAGAAATTTGGGTTCGGGTCT
This sequence comes from Plectranthus barbatus, assembly GCA_026898455.1. Lineage (NCBI taxonomy): Eukaryota > Viridiplantae > Streptophyta > Magnoliopsida > Lamiales > Lamiaceae > Plectranthus > Plectranthus barbatus. The sequence continues at coordinate 55,490 of JAPKLW010001368.1, read as the reverse complement.
GATCGGAGTTGGGTCGGACTCGGTTCAAAATAATTTTAAAATGGAATCTGATCCGGGTCTGATCCGGATCTGTTTCGATTTTTTTTTCACAAACCTAATTCATGCATATTTTCAAATTTGAATTTTTTTTAACAGCCGACTATTTTTTATATCATAAATTTATTAAAAATTAAATTAATATTTATTATTGTTTGAAAAAGATACACTGACACACTACTTTAACAGAAAAATGGTACTTTTTGATATTTTTTATATGAATAATAAGAAGTGGGTATTTTTAAAATGCCAATTAGATAAAATGAATATTTTGTATTTTGTCTCAATAAAAATTTACAAATGTTTTTTATTCACGATGGCAGAGGGGACGCCCGCAATGATGAAAATGGGTCAGGACTCAGGATTTAACATTATTACTGACATTCATTTTCAAAATTTGAAAATGGGTGAGGATTTGTTGGGTTGGGCGGGTTACAAAATTATTCCGTGGGCTTGCAGAATTTATCGGCTATAAGCGGGAATTTTGGGCGGTTGTATCCGTGCGTTGCACGAAAATACTTTTATTTTTATATTTAAAACCTAATATTAGAGAATATGAATATTTTTAAATTTATATTTTATCCAAATAAACTTAGTATTATATCTATTTTACATAAATTAAGAAAAGTATTTTAGTATTTTTTTTAAAAATTGTATAAATAAAATACTAAATAAGGATATACCTATATTTAGGTTGCATTCATCTAATTAATATACTAAAAAAATCAACTAAAATATAATATATTCTAAATTGCATTAATAACATATGCTAATATATAAAATCCATTATATTTTAATTGCATGAGTTTGACATTTTTTAGCACATATTAAGTAATATGATTTTACGATATTTTTAGTTTACATATGATTAATTGGTCTATTTTATCTCCTATATAGAGGATCATAAAATTTTCATATTGTCCAAAATGCACAATTTAATGAAAGTGTATAACTCTAAACTTTATGATATTTAAAATCTTAATTTGCGTGTAAAAAGGAAATTTTAATTTTTCTAAAAATATAGAACATGGGTGGATGATCACAATAAATAATTATTTTGGTGATTGGAAATGAGATTGTTTCACAATGAATAAATTAATAATTTCAAAATAGTAAGAATTTATCTAATATTTTTTATATGGACACATTTCTTAAAATAATTGGAGGGAAAATTTTGAAACTCTTTTAGTATATACTAGAATTACACCCGTGTGTTGCACAAACTCAGTTGTAAACATTATATGATATGGATAAAAATTATATTAACCATTTAATTATTTTGAGATGAACAAAATAGTTCATATCTTATAATACAATAAATTATAATATTTATAAAGAGATGTATCCCTGAAAATCAAAATAAAGCCCAAATTAATGATCACACAAATAAAAAAACATATATATGTTTTAACAAAATGCATAATAATATTGATGTTATGAAAAATTTTAATTAAAAATCGTATAATTTGAAATTTAGCCGTTTCCATTTTTTTTTCCCACAGTTTTTTTTGTTTTCTTTGTTACATTTTAAATTTAAGAATTTATTGTTTTTCTATGTAATTTTAATAAATATTTTATTATTATATCATAATTTGATTTTGATATTCGAATTTTCAAGTTCAATTAATTACATTATTTTCTTTTATTAATCTTTACAAACACTTCAAATAATAAAATTATTAATATAATTACATAAAACAAAAGAAAATCTGTAAAATTAAAAGAAAACACTGTAGAAAAGAAACTGTTTTCTACAATCATCATTACGCGTTTGAAACATCTGTTTTCGATTATTATTTTCTGGCAAATTTAATAACACTCATTCATTTTTATCTACCCTATTTAATTTCTCTCATGTGTGAATTCCATTCATGCAATGTTCAACATTATCAATTTTTTTTCAACACCCAATCAATCTCTTGATTCTTCCTTGAATCAACTATGTTTTTCTTTATTCTACTTTCCTTTTTATTTATTTCCTCTTCTGCAATTTTTCGATGGCTCGCAGGTTGGACAACCATCATGTTACCCTAATGGAATAATGTTCGCCTTAGTTTTTCATCTGCTAAGGGATGAATACCAAACTCAACAACACATTGTAATTAGTGCCTTATTGTCAACCTTCTTTGAGAGGTCGGACTAACCCTCTCCTTGCAGAAGCAGTGTCTTCATCGTCACCAATGGTGGAGGGTTTTTCATAGCGGCAGAAACGCGGTTATAGCGAAGGTTTGGACTCAGCTAGATTGAGATATTGGCCTGTTTATTGCTGAAACTGTTGATTTTTACACATATTAGAAACACCTGGCCAAAATTTAAAAATATTTAACATATTCTCTGTTATTTACCTTCTAATATATCCTCTTGATTCTTGTTTGGGTCCCAAACTGAAATTGCAATGGAGCTAATTATGAATTGATTCTGCAAAATAAGTTGTAAAAAAGGTTATTATGTTATGAACAAAATAATGAAAGGATATTGCAAATAATAATAAAAAAACTTGGACTAGAAGCATATTTTTTTTTTGAGAATCAGAAACAGAGATGAAGGCGATGGTATTTACAGGATGATATTTGAATTTGGATGGTCTTCCAGTTTTTTTTTTTAAAAAAAGAAGGCTCGCTTCCTCATGATGTACCGCGATGGTATTCAAGTTTCAAAAAGGAGGGCTCGATTTGTGATGATGCACCATGCATTGTCTAGGTTAAATTTTGAATTTAGTGTGAAGTGTGATAAGAATTGACAATAAATGTGGCAGTTTTTTTTACTACTTTTAATGTTTAATGGTAGATAGATTAATAAATTTTTGCTACAATTTTCGAGCCAATGTGGTAGTGAATGAGTTGGGTTTGGGCGGGAAATGCTACTATTAGTCCAGGAACTCTTTTAGTATATATATAGATTTTCGAGCTAATGTGGTAGTGAATGAGTTGGGTTTGGGCGGGAAATGATACTATTGGTCCCGGAACTCTTTTAGTATATATATATAGATTTAGATATAGATATAGTTAGTATAGAACCTTTCAACCATCTTCTGAGGCGTATCCGCAGCGTGCGGCGCCAACTGTAGCAACTCATCAAATTTGGTGTCATATTCCACCACAGACAAATCCCCTTGTTTGAACAACAAGAACTCAAACGCCTTCTCCCTCCGGTAGTGTTTCGGGATTTAATTCTCATACAGAGCCTCCTTGAACCTTTCCCAGTTTAATTTTCCCAGTTTAACTGTTCCCTTTCTTCCGGTGCTACTGACTTCATGTAGGTTTCCCACCACCTATCAGCTTTACCCTTCAACTGGTATGATATGCAGTTGATCTTCTCTGCCTCGGAGCACCTCATGTGCCTGAAGATCTTCTCAAGTTCTCTTACCCAGTCCTCAATAGCTACCGGACCTCCTGTCCTATCAAAAGTTGGAGGCTGCTACTTCATAAATGTCTCCACCCATTTTACTGAGGAAGTTTCTGGTGGTCCTCCCTGAGGTGGTGGAACATGACCGTGCGGAGCTGCCACACTATCACTGTCGGACAAGATCTCGTACTCTTCATACTCTTGATAATTGGGTACTTCCTCCCAATTCGGGTTCTCAAATCCTTGCTGCGGGTTGACTCTCCCGCGACCTCTTCCTTGCTGGCCTATACCTCGGCCTCGCCCACGGCCTCTGCCTCGACCGCGTCCTCTGCCTCTGCCTTGCTCTATGAATTCCATTCTCTTTTCTACAAAACCACATCAATCAGTAACTTCACGATGACCTCATAAGACAACAACAACAATATCATTCATCACCAAATCAAAACTCTTAGCAACCATCATCTATCTCATAATCAAGACAATTCAAATAAAACCAAATAAATCCAAACTATAATCATCTTCTCACCACACATCATACATAAGGTCCTCAAAACATAACAAGGTACAACAATGCATCATAACGATGTCCAATCTAAATACAAAACAACCTAAACGTCAAAGCCACAACATCTCTCACTCGGATCCCTCAGACGGATCCTCTTCCTCCTCCTCCTCCTCTTCAGTCTTCATCTTCCCCTTACCCTTGTTCTGAGCTACCATCCTCCTCCCTCGACTGCCTTCTGTGTCACTGGATAGGCAGATCGATGCCTGCCTCGTCCCTTAGCCATGAATGGTCCCATGGCCTCCGAACATGTCCTCCCATCCACTCTCTGTCGGCCTCGGCCACATCTCTGCACTGTCCCATCCAGAGTCCAGGGCTGGCTTAGCCCGACTGGGCCCTGCGATATCCTGCTGCTGCGGCTGATATGATGGTACGAGTGGATCATGACATCCAAAAGGCAACGTCGGATCCTGATACGGCGGAGGATACTGAACTGAAGCTGTGGAAAAGTCACACCAAGCATACGGGTCATAAGCTGGCTCAGGTGGAGGTAAAACATGCGCCTCAGAAGGTGCAGGCGGTGAGGCTGGGGTCCACTGCGGCAATGAAACTCTGGTCCTGGATGCCTGAGTACCCTTGGAAGATGCTGGCGAAGGACTCCCCTCCGCGACAACCCTCTAAATCAAATCCGCCATGAAACGCCGATAACTCCCCACAGTGCCCGTCACATTGTCACAGTGCCATCTGGTCAGCGACATCACCCAATTGGTCCATCTGTCCGGCATAAGGTTCATAGTCTTCTCTACTGCCTCCCGATCTGTCACTCCCAAATAGCGTACTCTCTCCCACAACGCCAGGTAATCCAACAATGCAGATGCGAGGTTCTCCTCGGAAAAAGGAAGGTGCTCCCTGAACCGTCTCACTAGCCTCTCCTGGGGGTCCATCTGTCACCACAACAACCACAAACAGTCAGTCCCGAGGTCAATAAGATAACTACCCACACACCCTGTGTCTCGGGGCAGCTACTGGCCTCCGACACACCATGCCGAGGTTCCTACGGATCCTCGCACAGACACACTCACCCGAGTCTCGACCACATCGGCCAGGCTCTCTGTGCATTCTGCACACTCAATTAATTACTGGTTTCTCCAGTTATAACAAAAAGTCTATGTTCTAAGCTCAAACTACCATGGGTGTCGTTTCACTCCACCCTTACTACGGAAACTCACAACAACTAACCCAATCAATGCCTTTTCAAGGCCCACAATCATCTGGTTAGTCCTAACCCATCCGAATTACTCTTCAATCCCACCCAAAATACCTCACTACAGCTCAATACACATCTAGCGCATCTATAGCCATAAAACCATATATTCAAATGCTTGCAATTAATTCAATAGTCAATCAAATCAAGTTCAATTCACACTTTCTAAGATGGTCACCTCACAGGTGCCGAATGAAAACAATTTCCACTTCCGAAATATTAAAACTTTTTCAACTCATAAAATTTTTTCAATTTCCACAATCAAAACATTCTCAAAACTCAAAAACGTTCAAATCATCTTCACCAACAATCAGTGTTAGCACTCGTGCTTAACACGAATCCACAAGTCAATAACCCACTTCTTCAACCACAAAAACACTATTTCTTTCAATTTCTCAAATCACTTTCACACATTCAACTGTTCTCAAAATACTCAAATCATATTTAAATTGCAAGCACGGAACTCTTAAATCTTGAAAGCGTACCTCAGGTGCCCCAGGATGGAGTAGAGTAAACACGAGTGAATAATTCACGAGAATTTCAAATCCAACATTTCTTAAGACTCGAAGTTTTCAAAATACTTAAAAATCGTTTTCAAACTCAAAACTCAAGCTCTGATACCACCTCTGTAATGCCCCCAACTGACTCCCCTAATTTGAGGTCGCGTTACATTGATGTTCAGGTTTTTTTCCAAAGAAATTCCCGAATAAACAAGCAGAAGACTTGATTGAATAAAAAGATAATTAATTACATTGAAAGTCGTACTTCAAGTCTGAGTTTAAAGAAACAATATTTAAATTATTTAACATTCACAAAAGGGGGAGAATGAATCAGAGAGTGTAGCAGCGTGTGTGAAACATAGCGGAGATATGCATATGGAGATGCATATCTCAGGATCTATAGAGTTCAAAACACTCGCTTCGCCAGTTTACTCCCCAGTACTCCCATCTGTGCTGCTCAACCTGCGTATTTTAGAAACAATACGAGGGGCTGAGTTCAAAAGTACTCAATGGAAACATGCCCGAAAGTCAATACAATAAGTAAGAGAATGCCATGCAACTCACACAGATTGACATGGGGTTTTGTTGAAAGAAACCATGTTATCTAAAACATTTTATTTCGCTATTTTACGTGTTATTATATCTGTTATGGTTTTGTAACTGGAAGTTGGCCGACTTCCAAGTTACGATGATCAGTTAGGAATGTTTACACACTCACCCACTGTCATCTAAGTGCACTAGTCTCGTACCACACAACATCGAGACCCGATCGTATAACAATCATCAGTTATTAACACTCTGGGTTTACGGTCCCACCATTTCACCTGAGTTTTACCATCTTTCTAGGGTTTACGGTCCCACCATTTCACCCTAGATTATTATTCTTCCTGGGTTTACGGTCCAACCATTTCACCCGGATCACAAACGTAAGGTTGCTAACCTTAAACAATTAATGAGAGTAGCTCAAGTACGACACGTACCTGGTTCTTGTCTCATTTAATCTCTCTGTTGTTTGCAGACAACAGAGGACAGATATAATAGCACAAAAACACGCAAGGCATCTCATTTAAAACAAAGCATTTAACCCATTTTCGAAAATAAAAGCATGTTTTCGTGTTATAGTAAAATAAGTTCCCACCTGATGTTTGGCTTGGTCTATAGATGCTTTCCGCTTAACGAGCTCAACCTCCTTAACACTTAATCTCCTACAACATTAAGGATCAACCATTCAGGATAAATGGTCTAGGATGGCAATCTAAGCTCGACCGACAATAATCCATCCATACACAACGAATCTCAACAACAACCCCCAATACTAACATGCTTAAGCTCTTATCACGCTTCTAACACATAACATGAGTATTTCACGGATCAAAAGGACTCAAAACGGATCAAGATCGCATGCTAAATCACATTAAAATTCTTACATTCAGCCTCTGTGTCGACCGACAGGGGCAGTGTCGGTCGACACAAGCCCCACGGATCGACCCTCAAAGGTCGATATTCTGCCCAAGTATCGACCTCCCTGTCGATCGACATGCCTCCTGTCGATCGACAGGTTGGCTCGATACTCAGCCCGTCGAGCGACCTCCTTGTCGGATGACACGCATCCTGTCGACCGATAGGCTGGCTCGACAAGTTGCCCGACGAATGACCTCCCTGTCGATCGACAGGCGTCATCATCTTCAACCTCCCAACATCGCGTCTGCAAACTCAGGCGACACGCCTATCAACCTCCGATCACACATGCAGACTCATAAACAAACTCCCCAGACTACCAAGACTACGACTACATCAACTAAAACTCGAGATATACATGAATCAACAAGATACAATTCTTGGAAAAAATACTCACCCAAGATTCCGGCGACTCAACTTCTCTCTTCGATATCTCCTTCGTTACTCGTCCTCTCGGAACCCACGTATACTCAAATCAAAGCCCGGAGAACGTACTACGCAATGGTGGTGGTCGCTTGGTCTGGGGTAGCCGGAGTCGGCCGGAAATTTGGCCGGAAAGGGGCTGACGAGGGTAAGGGTTTGGGAGGGGGTGGAATTGCTCTTTCTCTCACTAGCTCTCTCTAATTTGCAAGATGGTGGAATGGGAAAATGAGATAATTTCTCCCCATATATTTGTCTAAAATATCACCCTCCACCTAGATATATAATTAACATATGCTAACCCATATACATATATGTATGAAACTTCAATTAAATTTCCTTAATTTCATAATATCCTTCACCATATAAGATGATACACATGCTTAGTTTTCATCATTCCATCTTTCCTAATTAAATCCTTTGATATTTCTCCAAATTTCATACAAAATTCCGAGCTAGGTAAGATAATCAAATTCTCCAACCACGATTAAATAATTTCAAAAGCTCTCAACATAGGAAAATTCTCTTTATTAAGCTCAATTAAATATTACAGAAGCTTAATTAAGCTTGGGGCATTACATCCTCCCCACCTTACAAAAATTTCGTCCGGAAATTTACAAAACTTCAAAAAGTACGGGATACTTCTCTTTCATCTTGTCTTCTAGCTCCCAGGTTGCTTCTTCATGCCCATGGTGGCACCAAAGCACTTTCACGAGCGGAATCGATTTATTTCTGAGCTCCTGAATCTTACGGTCTATGAAAGCCTCCGGCCGCTCTTCATACTGCAAGTCCGGACTCAAAACCACTTCCTCTTGGCGGATCACATGTCTAGGATCATAAACGTACTTCCTTAATTGAGAAATATGAAACACACACATTACCCATACTCGGGGGTAGTGCTAACCGATATGCCACTGGACCAATGCGCTCTAGTATCTCATAAGGTCCAACATAGCGCGGTCTCAGCTTACCCTTCACTCCAAAACGTACTATTCCTCTGGAAGGCAAAACTTTGAGGAATACCTTATCCCCCACTTCAAAACACAAATCAGCCCTCCTTGAGTCGGCATAGGACTTCTACCTACTCTGCGCTTCTCTGATTCTCTCTCGAATCTGACGGACTATAGATATCATATCATTCACAGCCTCCGGCCCGATCACTTGTCGCTCTCCTACCTCATCCCAGTATAGAGGTGAGCAACATTTCCTTCCATATAAGGCCTCATAAGGTGCCATCCCGATTGTTGCCTGGTAACTATTATTATAAGCAAACTCAATCAGAGGCAAAATCGGCTCCCAACTGCCTCCTCGATCTAAAACCACTGTTCTGAGCATGTCCTCGAGAGTTTGGATGGTCCTCTCTGATTGACCATATGATTGTGGGTGAAATGTTGTACTGAAATTCAAGCGAGTCCCCAACTCTTGTTGTAAGCTCATCCAAAATCGAGATGTAAACTTTGCATCTCTGTCAGACGTAATAGATTTCGGCACTCCGTGCAGTCTAACAATCTCTCGGACATAAATTTGAGCTAACTTGTCTGATCCATAGCTCACTTTGATCGGTAGATAATGAGCACCCTTCGTCAGACGATCCACTATGACCCATATCACCGTATTTCCCTTCTGTGACTTCGGCAATCCCGTCACAAAATCCATGGTGATATGTTCCCACTTCCACTCAAGGATGTCTAATGGCTGCAACTTCCCATATGGTCGTTGATGTAACGCCTTGACTTGTTGACATACCAAGCATTTCTCTACGTACAAAGCGACATCCTTCTTCATACCATCCCACCAGTACTTAGTTTTTAGATCTTGATACATTTTAGTACTTCCTGGGTGAGCGGTATACGGCGTATCAAGAGCTTCACTCAAGATCTCATCTCTCAATTCCTCATTATTCAGCACTAAGATTCTGTCTCTGAACAACAGTGCGCTGTCAGGCGCTTCCTGATACTCTCCCACTGGCTTGACCTTTAACTTCTGGCGCAACTTCTCTATTTCTGCGTCTCCTCTCTGTGCCTCCATGATTCTCTCTCTTAAATCCGGCACTACTGTCAAAGCTGCTACCTCACATCTCTTCCTCTCCGAAGGTGATATCACTTCTAGACTGAGTCTCTCAAATTCCCTGATTAATTTGCCTTCTCTCGTAAGCATACAGCCTAACTGTGCCTCTCCCTTCCTACTCAAGGCATCGGCCACTGAATTCGCCTTGCCTGGGTGATAATTTATGGTTAAGACGTAATCATTCAGGAGCTCTAACCATCTCTTCTACCTCATATTCAAGTTCTTTTGTTCGAAGAAATACTTCAAACTTTTATGGTCCGTGAATATGGCACATTTCACCCCATACAGCTAATGCCTCCAGATCTTCAACGCATGAATCACAGCCGCTAACTCCAAATTATGGGTCGGGTAGTTCACTTCATGCGGCCTCAACTGCCTTGACGAGTAGGCTATCACCTTCCCATCTTGCATCAGCACACAACCTAGCTCATTCTTAGATGCATCTGTGTAAACCTCAAAGTTCTTATCTAATTCTGGCACTGCTAAGACTGGTGCGGTTGTCAACAGCTGCATTAGCTTCTGAAAACTTTCTTCACATTCCTCTGACCACACAAACTTCACACCTTTCTGCAACAACCGCGTCATCGGCTTTGCAATCTTCGAGAAGCCCTCGATGAATCTTCTGTAATATCCTACCAAACCAAGGAAACTGCGAATCTCATTCGGCATCGTCGGTGATTTCCAATCTATCACCGTCTGAATTTTGGCTGGATCCACCTTGATTCCCTCAGCAGAAACAATGTGACCTAGGAACGTCACTTCTCTCAGCCAGAATTCACACTTGCTGAACTTCGCATACAGCTTCTCATCCTTCAAGGTCTGTAACATTGTTCTCAAATGTTGCTCATGCTCTATTTTGCTCTTCGAGTATATAAGAATGTCATCAATAAACACCAACACGAAGTTGTCGAGATATGGATGAAATACTCTATTCATTAAATCCATGAATACTGCAGGAGCGTTTGTGAGCCCAAACGGCATCACCACAAATTCGTAGTGACCGTATCTCGTTCTGAAAGCTGTTTTCGGAATATCCTCCTTCCTGATCTTCAACTGATGATATCCTAATCGAAGATCAATCTTAGAGAATACCCTCGCTCCCTTGAGCTGATCGAACAGATCGTCGATCCTTGGTAATGGGTATCTGTTCTTCAGCGTCAGTTTATTCAGCTCCCGATAATCGATGCACATACGCATCGATCCATCCTTCTTCTTCACAAATAGAATTGGTGCACCCCATGGTGACACGCTAGGTCTAATAAATCCCATGTCCAACAGTTCTTGCAACTGGACCTTCAATTCTTGCAATGCTTTCGGGGCCATACGGTACGGTGCTTTAGAAATTGGTGCCGCACCCGGTTCCAAATCAATAGTGAATTCCACCTGTCTGTCTGGTTGTAACCCCGGCAATTCCTTCGAAAACACATCCTCAAATTCCCTCACTATGGGCACATCCTACACGGTTAACTCCGACTTTCCTTCTCCTTCTAAGAACACTAAAAAGGCTTGATTTCCTGCCTTACGCAGCATCTTCGACGCTTGGATTGCTGAAATTACTGGCACTCTCTGCCTTCTTCTGAATCCGTGCACAAACACCTCTTCATGCCCTTCCTGCGGAATGATCACTCTCCTCTCGCGACACAAGATCGTCGCCTTATTCTCTGTCAGCCAATCCATTCCTAGGATTACATCGACATCCTGAATATCCAGCACATTCAGCTCTGCTACTTGAATCTCGTTCTCATTCAACTTGATTCTCAAGTCTCGGCACACTAAAGTAGAAATAGTGGTTTCTCTTGAAGGTATCGCTACGTTCAAGTCATGACTATTCATTTCTACCTTAAGTTCTAGTGCCTCAACACATGCAGAAGAAATAAATGTATGCGATGCTCCAGTGTCAAATAACACAATGACAGGTACATCATTAATGCATCCCATACCTGCCAGATTTCCATCATCCTGGTTACCGTCCAAGGCATATGCTCTGGCTCTCCTCGGCTGATCGTTCTCGCCTTGTTGGTCACCCTCTTGATTCCTCGGTGGTGCCTGGTTGCCCTGTCGGCCTCCTCCTCGGTTTCCCATATTGCCTCTCCAAGGCTGGCGGTGACCCCTGATTGCTCTCAGCTGTTGGTTAACAGGTCTTTGGAAATTTTGACAGTTTCCTTCCCTTGCTTGGGGCGTAGCACACTGATTGGCATAGTGCCCTTGGCCGCCACAATTAAAGCATCTTGTTCCTTCACGTTGACATTCCCCTGGGTGTCTCTTCCCACACCTCAGACAATTCTGCCAGTCGACATCTCTCTGGTCTCGTATCGGAGCCATCTACGGGTTATTCCTCTAAAAATTCTGTTGGCCTTGCCTCCCTTGGAAATTCTGCTGTCGGCCCTGGTCATGGCACTTCTGACTGCCTTGACCCTGCACAAACTGCCTCGGCGGCTCTTCCCACTTCCTCTTTTGAATCGGAGCCGGGGCTTGTACCTCTTGCACCTCCAAGTCTGGCATCTTTTTCTTATTCCTGGATGCCTCAATCTCCAGAGCATGGCCCAGCAATTCCTGATAGCTCAATCCCTTCATGGTGGCAAGCTGGGTGCGAATTTCTCGGCATAAACCCTCTCTGAACCTTTCAACCATCTTCTGAGGCGTATCCGCAGCGTGCGGCGCCAACTGTAGCAACAAATCAAATTTCGTGTCATATTCCTCCACAGACAAATCCCCTTGTTCGAACAACAAGAACTCAAACTCTTCCTCCCTCCGATAGTGTTTCAGGATGTACTTCTCATACAGAGCCTCCTTGAACCTTTCCCAGTTTAATTGTTCCCTTTCTTCCGTTGCTACTGACTTCACGTAGGTTTCCCACCACCTATCAGCTTTACCCTTCAACTGGTATGACATGCAATTGATCTTCTCTGCCTCGGAGCACCTCATGTGCCTGAAGATCTTCTCAAGTTCTCTTACCCAGTCCTCAACAGCTACCGGACCTCCTATCCCATCAAATGTTGGAGGTTGCTGCTTCCTAAATGTCTCCACCCATTTTACTGAAGAAGTTTCTGGTGGTCCTCCCTGAGGTGGTGGAACATGACCGTGCGGAGCTGCCACACTGTCACCGTCGGACAAGATCACGTACTCTTCATACTCTTGTTAATTGGGTACTTCTTCCCAATTCGGGTTCTCAAATCCTTGCTGCGGGTTGACTCTCCCGCGACATCTTCCTTGCTGGCCTCTACCACGGCCTCGCCCACGGCCTCTGCCTCGGCCGCGTCCTCTGCCTCTGCCTTGCTTTATGAATTCCATTCTCTTTTCTTCAAAACCACATCAATCAGTAACTTCACAATGACCTCATAAGACAACAACAACAATATCATTCATCACCAAATCAAAACTCTTAGCAACCATCATTTATCTCATAATCAAGACAATTCAAATAAAACCAAATAAATCTAAACTACAATCATCTTCTCACTACACATCATACATAAGGTCCTCAAAACATAACAAGGTACAAGAATGCATCATAACGTTGTCCAATCCAAGTACAAAACAACGTAAACGTGAAAGCCACAACATCTCTCACTCGGATCCCTCAGACGGATCCTCCTCCTCCTCTTCAGTCTTCATCTTCCCCTTACCCTTGTTCTGAGCTACCGTCCTCCTCCCTCGACTGCCCTCTGTGTCACTGGATAGGCAGATCGGCGCCTGCCTCGTCCCATAGCCATGAATGGTCCCATGGCTTCCGAACATGTCCTCCCATCCACTCTTTGTCGGCCTCGGCCACATCTCTGCACTGTCCCATCCAGAGTCCGGGGCTGGCTTAGCCCGACTGGGCCCTACGATATCCTGTTGTTGCGGCTGATACGATGGTTTGGGTGGATCATGACATCCAAAAGGCACCGTCGGATCCTGATACAGCGGAGGATACTGAACTGAAGCTGTGGAAAAGTCACACCAAGCATACGGGTCATAAGCTGGCTCAGGTGGAGGTAAAACATGCGCCACAGAAGTTGCAGGCGGTGAGACTGGGGTCCACTGCGGCGATGAAACTCTGGTCCTGGATGCCTGAGTACCCCTGGAAGATGCTGGCGAATGACTCCCCTCCGCGACAACCCTCTGAATCAAATCCGCCATGAAACGCCGATAACTCCCCACTGTGCCCGTCACACTGTCACAGTGCCATCTGGTCAGTGACATCACCCAATTGGTCCATCTGTCCGGCATAAGGTTCAGCGTGTTCTCTACTGCCTCCCGATCTGTCACTTCCAAATAGCGTACTCTCTCCCACAACGCCAGGTAATCTAACAATGCAGATGCGAGGTTCTCCTCGGAGAAAGGAAGGTGCTCCCTGAACCGTCTCACTAGCCTCTCCTGGGGGTCCATCTGTCACCACAACAACAACAAACAGTCAGTCCCGAGGTTAATAAAATAACTACCCACACACCCTGTGTCTCGAGCCAGCTACTGGCCTCCGACACACCATGCCGAGGTTCCTTCGGATCCTCGCACAGACACACTCACCCGAGTCTCGACTACATCGGCCAGGCTCTCGGTGCATTCTGCACACTCAATCAATTACTGGATTCTCCAGTTACAACACAAAGTCTATTTCTAAGGTCAAACAACCATGGGTGTCGTTTCTCTCCATCCTTACTACGGAAACTCACAACAACCAACCCAATCAATGCCTTTTCAAGGCCCACAATCATCTGGTTAGTCCTAACCCATCCGAATTACTCTTCAATCCCACCCAAAATACCTCACTACAGCTCAATACACATCTAGCACATCTATAGCCATAACACCATATATTCAAATGCTTGCAATTAATTCAATACTCAATCAAATCAAGGTCAATTCACAATTTCTAAGATGGTCACCTCACCGGTGCCGAATGAAAACAATTTCCACTTCCGAAATATTAAAACTTTTTCAACTCATAAAATTTTTTCAACTTCCACAATCAAAACTTTCTCAAAACTCAACAACATTCAAATCACCTTCACCAACAATCAGTGTTAGCACTCGTGCTTAACACGAATCCACAAGTCAATAACCCACTTCTTCAACCACAAAAACACTGTTTCTTTCAATTTCTCAAATCACTTTCACACATTCAACTGTTCTCAAAATACTCAAATCATATTTAAATTGCAAGCACGAAACACTTAAATCTTGAAAGCGTACCCCAGGTGCCGCAGGATGGAGTAGGTAGTAAACAGAGCGAATACTTCACACGACTTTCAAATCCAACATTTCTTAAGACTCGAAGTTTTCAAAATACTTAAAAATCATTTTATAACTTAAAACTCAAGCTCTGATACCACCTCTGTAACGCCCCCAACTGACTCCCCTAATTTGAGGTCGCATTATATTGATGTTCAGGTTTTCTTCCAAAGAAATTTTTGAATAAACAAGCAGAAGACTTGATTGAATAAAAAAAAATTAATTACAT
This sequence comes from Plectranthus barbatus, assembly GCA_026898455.1. Classification (NCBI taxonomy): domain Eukaryota; kingdom Viridiplantae; phylum Streptophyta; class Magnoliopsida; order Lamiales; family Lamiaceae; genus Plectranthus; species Plectranthus barbatus. Next base: position 40,455 of record JAPKLW010001368.1, on the reverse strand, counting down.
TGAAAGTATTACTTCGAGTCTGAGTTTAAAGAAACAGTATTTAAATCATTTAACATTCACAAAAGGGGGAGAATGAATCAGAGAGTGTAGCAGCGTGTGTGGAACGTGGCGGAGATATGCATATGGAGATGCATATCTCAGGATCTATAGAGTTCAAAACACTCGCTTCGCCCGTTTACTCCCCAGTACTCCCATCCGTGCTGCTCAACCAGCGTATTTTAGAAACAATACGAGGGGCTGAGTACAAAAGTACTCAATGGAAACATGCCCGAAAGTCAATACAATAAGTAAGAGAATGCCATGAAACTCACACAGATAGACATGGGGTTTTTTAGAAAGAAACCATGCTATCTAAAACATTTTATTTCGCTATTTTACGTGTTATTATATTTGTTATGGTTTTGTAACTGGAAGTTGGCCGACTTCCAAGTTAATATGATCAGTTAGGAATGTTTACACACTCACCCACTGTCATCTAAGTGCACTAGTCTCGGACCACACAGCATCGAGACCCGATCGTATAACAATCATCAGTCATTAACACTCTGGGTTTACAGTCCCACCATTTCACTCGAGTTTTACCATCTTTCTAGGGTTTACGGTCCCACCATTTCACCCTAGATTATTATTCTTCCTGGGTTTACGGTCCAACCATTTCACCCGGATCACAAACATAAGGTTGCTAACCTTAAACAATTAATGAGAGTAGGTCAAGTACGACACGTACCTGGTTCTTGTCTCATTTAATCTCTCTGTTGTTAGCAGACAACAGAGGACATATATAATAGCACAAAAACACGCAAGGCATCTCATTTAAAATAAAGCATTTAACCCATTTTCGAAAATAAAAGCATGTTTTCATGTTATAGTAAAATAAGTTCCCACCTGATGTTTGGCTTGGTCTAGAGATGCTTTCCGCTTAACAAGCTCAACCTCCTAAACACTTAATATCCTACAACATTATGGATTAACCATTCAGGATAAATGGTCTAGGATGACAATCTAAGCTCGACCGACAATAATCCATCCATACACAACCAATCTCAACAACAACCCCCAATACTAACATGCTTAAGCTCTTATCACGCTTCTAACACATAACATGAGTATTTCACGGATCAAAAGGACTCGAAACGGATCAAGATCGCATGCTAAATCACAATAAAATTCTTATATTCGGCCTCTGTGTCGACCGACAGGGGCAGTATCGATCGACACAAGCCCCACGGATCGACCCTCAAAGGTCGATATTCTGCCCAAGTATCGACCTCCCTATCGATCGACATGCCTCCTGTCGATCGATAGGTTGGCTCGATACTCAGCCCGTCGAGCGGCCTCCTTGTCAGTCGACACGCATCCTGTCGACCGACAGGCTGGCTCGACAAGTTGCCCGACGAATGACCTCCCTGTCAATCGACAGGCGTCATCGTCTTCAACCTCCCGACGTCGCGTCTGCAAACTCCAGCGACATGCCTATCAACCTCCGATCACACATGCAGACTCATAAACGAACTCCCCAGACTACCAAGACTACAAAAATGCTAACCAATACACAAAATACATAAGGGATTGGAAGAAATCGAGGCTCACCGGAGTGGCGACTTCCCACGGCGGCGGCGACGGATTCCAGCGGCGACGACGGATTTCGGCGGCTAAGCTTATGTTTCTTGGTATCCGAATGATCCTTGGAACATAGGGAATACGACTACATCAACTAAAACTCGAGATATACATGAATCAACAAGATACAATTCTTGGAAAAAATACTCACCCAAGATTCCGGCGACTCAACTTCTCTCTTCGATATCTCCTTCGTTACTCGTCCTCTCGGAACCCACGTATACTCAAATCGAAGCCCAGAGAACGTACTACGCAATGGTGGTGGTCGCTTGGTCTGGGGTGGCCGGAGTCGGCCGGAAATTTGGCCGGAAAGGGGCTGACGAGGGTAAGGGTTTGGGAGGGGGTGGAATTGCTCTTTCTATCACTAGCTCTCTCTAATTTGCAAGATGGTGGAATGGGAAAATGAGATAATTTCTCCCCATATATTTGTCTAAAATATCACTCTCCACCTTGATATATAATTAACATATGCAAACCCATACACATATATGTATGAAACTTAAATTAAATTTCCTTAATTTCATAATATTCTTCACCATATAAGATGCTAAACATGCTTAATTTTCATCATTCCATCTTTCATAATTAAATCCTTTGATATTTCTCCAAATTTCGTACAAAATTCTGAGCTAGTTAAGATAATCAAATTCTCCAACCACGATTAAATAATTTCGAAAGCTCTCAACATAGGGAAATTCTCTTTATTAAGCTCAATTAAATATTACAGAAGCTTAATTAAGCTTGGGGTATTACATGGACTCAGCTAGATTGAGATGTTGGCCCGTTTATTGCTGAAATTGTTGATTTTTACACAAATTAGAAACACCTGGCCAAAATTTAAAAATATTTAACATATTCTCTGTTATTTACCTTCTAATATATCCTCTTGATTCTTGTTTGGGTCCCAAACTGAAATTGCAATGGAGCTAATTATGAATTGATTCTGAAAAATAAGTTGTAAAAAAGGTTATTATGTTATGAACAAAATAATGAAAGGATATTACAAATAATAAAAAAAACTTGGATTAGAAGCATAATTTTTTTTTGAGAATCAGAAACAGAGATGAAGGCGATGGTATTTATAGGATGATATTTGAATTTGGATGGTGTTCCAGTTTTTTTTTGTTTTTAAAAAAAGAAGCCTCGCTTCCTCATGATGTACCGCGATGGTATTCAAGTTTCAAAAAGGAGGGCTCGATTTGTGATGATGCACCACGCATTTGTGATGAAGTGAATTATCTGACCCATGATTTGGAATTAGCGGCCGTTATCCATGCGGTGAAGATCTGGAGGCATTACCTATATGGGGTGAAATGTGCCATATTCACGGACCATAAAAGTTTGAAGTATTTCTTCGAACAAAAGAATCTAAATATGAGGCAGAGGAGATGGTTAGAGCTTGTGAATGATTATGATTTAACCATAAATTATCACCCAGGCAAGGCAAATTCAGTAGTTGATGCCTTAAGTAGGAAGGGAGAATCACAGTTAGGCTGTATGCTTACGAGAGAAGGCAATCTGATCAGGGAGTTTGAGAGACTCAGTCTAGAAGTGATATCGCCTTCGGAGAGGAAGAGATGTGAAGTAGCAGCTATGACGGTAGTGTCGGATTTGAGAGAGAGAATTGGTGAGGCACAAAGAGGAGACGCAGAAATAGAGAAGTTGCGCCAGAAGTTAAAGGTCAAGCCAGTGGGAGAGTATAGAGAAGCACCTGACAGTGCATTGTTGTTCAGAGACAGAATCCTAGTGCCGAATAATGAGGAGTTGAGAGATGAGATCTTGAGTGAGGCACATGATACGCCGTATACCGCTCACCCAGGAAGTACTAAAATGAATCAAGATCTGAAAATCAAGTACTGGTGGGATGGTATGAAGAAGAATGTCGCTTTGTATGTAGAGAAATGCTTGTCATGTCAGCAAGTCAAGGCGTTACTTCAACGAACGTATGGGAAGTTGCAGCCGTTAGACATCCCTGAGTGGAAGTGGGAACATATCACCATGGATTTTGTGACGGGATGGCCGAACTCACAGAAAGGAAATACGTTGATATGGGTTATAGTCGATCGTCTAACAAAGAATGCTCATTTTCTGCCGTTCAAAGTGAATTATGGATCAGACAAGTTAGCTCAAATTTATGTCTGAGAGATTGTCAGATTGCATGGAGTGCCGAAATCTATTACGTCTAACAGAGATGCGAAGTTCACATCTCAATTTTGGATGAGCTTACAACAAGAGTTGGGGACTCGCCTGAATTTCAGTATAGCGTTTCACCCACAATGAGATGGTCAATCAGAGAGGACCATCCAAACTCTCAAGGACATGCTGAGGACAGTGGTTTTAGATCGAGGAAGCAGTTGGGAGCCGATTTTGCCTCTAATTGAGTTTGCTTATAATAACAGTTACCAGGCAACAATCGGGATGGCTCCTTATGAGGCTTTGTATGGAAGGAAATGTCGCTCAACTCTATACTGGGATGAGGTAGGAGAGCTGAAAGTAATCGGGCCGGATGCTGTGAATGATATGATTGCTATAGTCCGTCAGATTCGAGAGAGGATCAGAGAAGCGCAGAGTAGGCAGAAGTCCTTTGCCGACACAAGGAGGGCTTAATTGTGTTTTGAAGTAGGGGATGAGGTATTCCTCAAAGTTTCGCCTTCCAGAGGAATAGTACGCTTTGGAGTGAAGGGTAAGCTGAGACCGCGCTATGTGGGACCTTATGAGATACTAGAGCGCATTGGTCTAGTGGGATATCGGTTAGCACTACCCCCGAGTATGGGCAACGTGTATAGCGTGTTTCACGTGTCTCAATTGAGAAAGTACATTTATGATCCTAGACATGTGATCCACCAGGATGAAGTAGTTCTGAGTCCAGACTTGTAGTACGAAAAGCGACCGGAAGCTATCGTAGACCGTAAGATTCAGGAGCTTAGAAATAATTCGATTCCGCTCGTGAAAGTGCTTTGGAGCCACCATGGGCATGAGGAAGCAACTTGGGAGCTGGAAGATAAGATGAAGTAAAGGTATCCCGAACTTTTTGAGGTTTTGTAAATTTCAGGACGAAATTTTTGTAAGGTGGGGAGGATGTAATACCCCAAGCCTAATTAAGCTTTTATGTTGTTCAATTGAGCTTAATAAAGAGAATTTCATTATGTTGAGGGCTTTCGATATCATTTAATCGCGACTTAGGAGTTCTAATTATTTTTGAGCTTAGACTTATGAATGAAATTGGAGGAATTATCAAGGATTTACCTAAGAAAGATGGTATATAATATGGTGAGGAATAATATGAAATAATGGAATTTAATGGAAGTTTCATACATATTTGTATATGGGTTGGCATATGTTAATTATATATCAAAGTGGAGAGTGAGGTTTTAGACAAATATATGTGAGGGTGTGTGCTCATTTTCACTCCATTCTTGCAAGCATAGAGAGAGAAAGTGAGAGCTAAACCCCTCCCAAACCCTTAACACGTCAGCCACCTTGCCGACCATTTTCCGGCCAACTCCGGCCACCCCAGACCGAGCGACCACACCCATTGCATAGTACGTTCTCCGGGCTTCGATTTGAGTATACGTGGGTTCCGAGAGGACGAGTAACGTAGGAGATATCGAAGAGAGAAGTTGGGTCGCCGGAATCTTGGGTGAATATTTTTCCAAGAGGTATATATTGTTTATCCGTGAATGTCTCGAGTTTTGGTAGATGTAGTCTTGTTCTCTAGGTTCTAAGATCATTCGGACACCAAGAAACACGTGGATAGTCGCCAAAATCCGTCGCCGCCGCCGTGGGGAGGTACCACTCCGGTGAGCCCCGTTTTCGCCCCATCCCTTGCATGTTTTGCGTGTTGGTTAGCATTTTTGAGTTCCTTGTAGTCTAGGGAGTCCGAATATGTGTTTGCATGCAAGATCGGGAGTCGATTGGGCGTGTCGATGGCGGTTGCAGTCGCAGCCGTCAGGGGTGTTGAAGACGATGACGCCTGTCGATCGACAGGGGCCCTATGGATCGACAGGGAGGTCACTCGTCGGGTAACTTGTCGAGCCGCCTTGTCGGTCAACAGGGTGCGTGTCGACCAACAGGGAGGCCGCTCGACGGGCTGCGTATCGAGCCAACCTGTCGATCGACAGGAGGCATGTCGATCGACAGGGAGATCAATACTTGGGCAGAATGTCGACCCATGGAGGGTCGATCTGAGGGGCTTGTGTCGACCGACACTACCCCTGTCGGTCGACACAGAGGCCTAGTTAGAAATTGATTTATGCTTTAGCATGTGATCTTGATCCATTTCGAGTCCTTTTGATCCGTGTGTTATTTATATTATGTTGTTAGAAGCATGATAAGAGTTTGAGCATGTTAGTATTGGGGATTATTGTTGAGATTGGTTGTGTATTGATGGATTATTGTCGGTCGAGCTTAGATTTGTCGCCTAGACCGTTTATCCTGATTGGTTGATCCCTAATGTTGTAGGAGATTAAGTGTTGAGGAGATTGAGCCCATTTAGCAGAAAGCATCTATAGGCCTAGCCAAACACCAGGTGGGAGCTTATTTTACTATAACATGAAAACGTGCTTTTATTTTCAAAAATGGGTTAAATGCTTTGTTTTAAATGAGATGTCTTGCGTGTTTTTGTGCTATTATATATGTCCTTTGTTGTCTGCTAACAACAGAGAGATTAAATGAGACAAGAACCAGGTACGTGTCGTACTTGAGCTACTCTCATTAATTGTTTAAGGTTAGCAACCTTATGTTTGTGATTCGGTTGAAATGGTTGGACCGTAAACCCAGGAAGAATAATAATCTAGGGTGAAATGGTGAGACCGTAAACCCTAGAAAGATGGGTTCATTATAGAGGTGGTATCAGAGCTTGAGTTTTGAAAACCTGAACATCAATGTAAAGCGATCTCAAATTAGGGGAGTCAGTTGGGTTCATTACAGAGGTGGTATCAGAGCTTGAGTTTTGAGTTTTAAAATGATTTTTAAGCATTTTGAAAAATTCGAGTTTTAAGAAATGTTGGATTTGAAAGTCGTGTGATGTATCCGCCCGTGTTTACTCCCTACTCCATCCTGCGCCACCTGAGGTACGCTTTCAAGATTTAAGAGTCCCCTGCTTGCAATTGAAGTATGATTTGAGTATTTTGAAAACAGATGAATATGTGAAAGTGATTTTGAAAGTTGAAGGAAAGTTATGCTTTGTGAAACAAAGGAGTGAGATGTTATGGATTGAAGTGATTTCGTGTTAAGCATGAGTGCTAACACTGATTGTTGATGAATGTGATTTGAACGTTGTTGAGTTTGAGAAAGTTTTTGATTATGAAAGTTTGAGAATTTTTATGAGTGGAAAAGTTTTAATGTTTCGAAAGTGAAAATTGTTTTCATTCGGCACCGGTGAGGTGACCATCTCTGAAAGTGTGAATTGAAATTTATTTGCTTAATTGTTGAATTTATTGCAAGCATTCGAAATTATGGTGTTATGGCTATAGATGTGCTAGATGTGTATTGAGCTGTAGTGTGGTTTTGGTGGAATTGAAGAGTAATTCGGATGGGTTAGGACTAACCAGATGATTGTGGGCCTTGAAAAGGCATTGATTGGGTAGATTGTTGTGAGTTTTCGTAGTAAGGTCTAAGCTCTAAGCTCAAATTATGTAGACCTTGTGTTGTGACTGGAGAATCCAGTGATTGGTGTTAAGTGTGCAGAATGCACAAAGAGCCTGACAGATGTAGTCGAGACTCGGGTGAGTGTGTCTGCGCGAGAATCCAAAGGAAACTCGGCATGGTGTGTCGGAGGCCAGTAGCTGCCCCGAGATACAGGTGTGTGGTGTAGTTTTATTTGACCCCGGGACTAACTGTTTGTTGTTGTTGTGGTGACAGATGGACCCCAGGAGAGGCTAGTGAGACGATTCAGGGAGCACCTTCCTTTCTCCGAAGAGAACCTCGCGTCTGCATTGTTGGACTACCTGGCATTGTGGGAGAGAGTACGCTATTTGGGAGTGACAGATCGGGAGGTAGTAGAGAAGACGATGAACCTTATGCCGGACAGATGGACGAATTGGGTGATGTCGCTGACCAGATGGCATTGTGACAGTGTGACGGGCACTGTGGGGAGTTATCGGCGTTTCATGGCGGATTTGATTCAGAGGGTTGTCGCGGAGGGGAGTTCTTCGCCAGCATCTTCCAGGGGTACTCAGGCATCCCGGACCAGAGTTTCATCGCCGCAGTGGACCCCAGCCTCACCGCCTGCACCTTCTAAGGCTCATGTTTTACCTCCACCTGAGCCAGTTTATGACCCGTACGCTTGGTGTGACTTTTCCACAGCTTCAGTTCAGTATCCTCCGCCGTATCAGGATCCGACGTTGCCTTTTGGATGTCATGATCCACCTGCACCATCGTATCAGCCGCCGCAGCAGGATATCGCAGAGCCCAGTCGGGCTAAGCCAGCCCCGGACTCTGGATAGGACAGTGCAGAGATGTGGTCGAGGCCGACAGAAAGTGGATGGGAGGACATGTTCGGAGGCCATGGGACTATTCATGGCTATGGGACGAGATAGGTGCCGATCTTCCTATCCAGTGACACTGAGGGCAGTCGAGAGAGGAGGACGGTAGCTCAGAACAAGGGTAAGGGAAAGATGAAGACTGAAGAGGAGGAGGAGGAGGATCCGTCTGAGGGATCCGAGTGAGAGATGTTGTAGCTTTCATGTTTAGTTGTTTTGTATTTGGATTGGACATCTTTATGATGCTTTATTGTACCTAGTTATGTTTTGAGGACCTTATTTTTGATATGTGGTGAGAAGATGATTGTAGTTTGGATCTATTTGGTTTTTATGGGATTGTCTTGATTTGTGTGATTGACGATGGTTGCGAAGAATTTTGATTTGGTGATGAATGATATTGTTGGTATTATATTATGAGGTTATTGTGAAGTTACTGATTGATGTGGTTTTGCAGAAAAGAGAATGGAATATATAGAGCAACGCAGAGGAAGAGGACGCGGCCGAGGCAGAGGCCGTGGGCGAGGACGAGGTAGAGGCCAGCGAGGAATAGGTCGCGGGAGAGTCAACCCACAACAAGGATTTGAAAACCCAAATTGGGAGGAAGTACCCAATTATATGGAAGATTTTGTCCAACAGTGACAGTGCGGCAGCTCCGCACGGTCAAGTTCCACCACCTCAGGGAGGACCACCAGAAACATCCTCAGTAAAATGGGTGGAGACCTTTAGGAAGCAGCAGCCTCCAACTTTTGATGGGTCAGGAGGCCCGATAGCTGTTGACGACTGGGTAAGAGAACTTGAGAAGATCTTCAGGCACATGAGGTGCTCCGAGGCAGTGAAGATCAACTGCATGTCATATCAGTTGAAGGGTAAAGCTGATAGGTGGTGGGAAACCTACGTGAAGTCGGTGGCACCGGAAGAAAGGGAACAATTAAACTGGGAAAGATTCAAGGAGGCCCTGTACGAGAAGTACATCCCAAAGCACTACAGGAGGGAAAAGGAGATTGAGTTCTTGCTATTCGAGCAAGGGGATTTGTCTGTGGAGGAATATGACACCAAATTTGGTGAATTGCTACAGTTGGCGACGCACGCTGCGGATACGCCTTAGAAGATGGCCGAAAGGTTCAGAGAGGGTTTATGCCGAGAAATTCACACTCAGCTGACCACTATGAAAGGTTTAAGTTATCAGGAATTGCTGGGCCATGCTCTGGAGATTGAGGCGTCCAGAAATAATAAGAAGATGCCAGACTGGGAGGTGCAAGAAGTACAGGCCCCGGCTCCGATTCAAAAGAGGAAGTGGGAAGAGCCGCCGAGGCAGTTTGTGCAGAGTCAGGGCAGCCAGAAGCGCCATGACCAGGGCCGACAGCAAAATTTCCAGGGGAGGCAAGGCCAACATAATTTTCTAAGGAATAACCCGCAGATGGCTCCGAGACAGGACCAGAGAGATGCCGGCTGGCAGAATTGTCTGAGGTATGGAAAGAGACACCCAGGGGAATGTCGACGGGAAGGAACAAGATGCTTTAACTGTGGCGGCCAAGGACACTATGCCAATCAGTGTGCTACGCCCCAAGCAAGGGAAGGAAACCATCAAAATTTCTAGAGACCTGTTAACCAGGAGCTGAGAGCAATCAGGGGTCACCGTCAACCTTGGAGAGGCAATATGGAGAACCTAGGAGGAGGCCGGCAGGGCAACCAGGCACCACCAAGGAATCAAGAGGGTAACCAACAAGGCGGGAACGATCAGCCGAGGAGAGCCAGAGCATATGCCTTGGACGGTAACCAGGATGATGGAAATCTAGCAGGTATGGGATGCATTAAGGATATACCTGTCATTGTGTTATTGACACTGGAGCATCGCATACATTTATTTCATCTGCATGTGTCGAGGCACTAGAATTTAAGGTAGAAAATAATAGTCATGACTTGAACATAGCAATACCTTCAGGAGAAACCACTATTTCTACTTTAGTGTGCCGAGACTTGAGAATCAAGTTGAGTGAGAACGAGATTCAAGTAGCAGAGCTGAATGTGCTGGATATTCAGGATGTTGATGTAATCCTAGGAATGGATTGGCTGGCAGAGAATAAGGCGACGATCTTGTGTCGCGAGAGGAGAGTGATCATTCCGCAGCAAGGGAATGAAGAGGCATTTGTGCACGGATTCAGAAGAAGGCATAGAGTGCCAGTGATTTCAGCAATTTAAGCGTCAAAGATGCTTCGTAAGGAAGGGAATCAACTAAGGAAATTTGAGGATGTGTTTCCGAAGGAATTACCGGGGTTACCACCAGACAGACAGGTGGAATTCACTATCGATTTGGAACCGGTGCGGCACCAATTTCTAAAGTGCCGTACCGTATGGCCCCAAAGGATTTGCAAGAGTTGAAGGTCCAGCTGCAGGAACTGTTGGACATGGGATTTATCAGGCCTAGCATGTCACCTTGGGGTGCACCAATTCTCTTTGTGAAGAAGAAGGATGGATCAATGCGTATGTGCATCGATTACCGGGAGCTGAATGAACTGACGTTGAAGAATAGATACCCATTGATCACTGTAATTTCTACAGATTAATTATAGAAATAGTGGCAAAT
>JAPKLW010001368.1:0-14769 GCA_026898455.1 Plectranthus barbatus | reverse complement strand
AGCCAATGTGGTAGTGAATGAGTTGGGTTTGGGCGGGAAATGCTACTTTTGGTCCCGAAACTCTTTTAGTATATATACTTAAATTACACTCGTGCGTTGCATGGACTCAGTTGTAAACATTATATGATATGGATAAAAATTATATTAACCATTTAATTATTTTGAGATGAACAAAGTAGTTCATATCTTATATTACTATTTTAAAATTTATACTATATACGGCCATAAGTAAGAGAGAATGGAAATATTTATGGTTCTAATTTTTAACCTTTGTTCATTAACTTAATTATTTTGAACTTATATTTTAAATTTGTATCGATAGGAATATTTAATATAATAAAAATTAAAAATTAATTTAACATAATAAACAATAGATAATTATTAAAAAAAGAAAATAAAAGATCGATAATATGCATTTATAGAAAAATCACAAAAAATGCTTGTCTTATTATTGTATTTACTAATTAAAATTTTTAAAGTCATTTGAACTTGTCACTCCTTAAAATTGTTCATAAAACTTATTTATATATTTAATTCTTTTCTAAATCTATAAACTTAACAAATCAAATATCATAATTGAAAATAATCTCCAAACTCAATTTATTAATCAAATAGTTTCATGGGAATGGTTAAAGCAGTATCCATTTCATTTAGTTTCAAACTTCATAGTAATTCTCGATATTTATACCGAACTTATACTAAATTTATTAATTAAAATTTCAGAATTGATATGAAACTATAATATATTAATATATAATTGACATGATTAAAAATTATTATTTTCAAAATAGACAATATGTTTTAAGAATATGGACTATTAGAGCAAAATATCTACATAGATTTAAATAACAATAGATCTTGTATTATCAATCACATCAACATATATTTTAGTTCATGAAGGTTTTCACTTCCAAATATATATATAACTATAATTCGGTAAATAATAAAATTTATTATAAATTTTTTAAATATATCATGAATTATAAGCTATTAATTTTATAATACCCCGCATTTGTATTGCTTAATCGAATTATTGATGAGAATTTCATGGAATTTGAGAGCAGTTGAATTTTATATGAATGAAATTGGAGAAGATGATTATGATTTTGAGTTGGATTTATGGTTGATTTTGAAGGAATTATGAAAAGATGAGGAAGTAGTAAGGTGAATCATGGAAATTTTTGAAAATAGAATATGATTTGTATCATGGAATTATATTGAATTATATGAATTATGGGAAAATTAAGTTGAATGATATGATATATGAGTTGAAGAAATTATGAAATAAGGTGGAAATTAAACCATATAGTATGAGAAAAGGTTGGAAATTATATCATGTGGTGGAAACATAGGTTATATTCATTCCACATTATAATATAAGGTTAGAGAGAGAAAGAGTGATATTTTTCAAAACCCACCCCCAAATCCCATCGCATTTCCGGCCATTTTCCGGCCAACTCCACACACCAATCACCAAGCCACCACCACCAACGCGTAGCTCTCTTTCCCGGCTTCAATTCGAGCTAAAGTGGGCTCCGAGAAGTGGAGTATCGACTGAGATACGAAAAAGAGAAGGCGGGGTGTTTCTTATGGTAAATTTTTGAAGTTTTAAGTTGAATCTCTTTTATTTGGCTCTAGATCCGTGTTTTGAGATTTTAGAAGTGTTCCTCTCATTGTAGGGAGTGTTCGGACAGTCGGAGAATCGAATTTGGCCGCCGGAAAAGCCACCGCTGCCGTCGACTTAGAGAACTCCGGTGAGCTCTCGTTTTCTCCTCATTCCTTATGTATTTCTGTGTTTTGTTGGCATATTCATGTTCCTTGTGGTCTGGGGAGTCAGAATATATATTTGCATGTGTGATCGGAGGTCAAATAGCGAGTGGCCGGAGATTGCAGTCGCAGGCATCGGTATGATGGAGAAGATGACATGTGTCGATCGACCGGGTGCATGTCGATCGACACGAGGTCGCTCGATGGGAGAATATCGAGTCGCTCCTATCGATCGACAGGGGGCATGTCGATCGACAGGGAGAATATCGAGTCGCTCCTGTCGATCGACAGGAGGCATGTCGATCGACAGGGAGGTCGATAGAGAGGTATATCGAGCCACTCCTGTCGATCAATAGGGAGGTCGATACAGGGGTTAGAAATCAACCTAGTGGGGTCGACTCGAGGCAGCTTGTGTCGATGGACCCGGAGCCTGTCGGTCGATACAGAGGCTCGAGAGGGGAATTTCAATTTATGATTTATTATCCAATCTTCATCCGTTTCGAGTTCGATGGATTCATGAGTTATGTATTATGTTGTAAGAAGCATGTTAAGGGTTAAAGCATGTGTATTTATGTTATTGGTTGTTGATTCGGATTTAAAGGAAGATCATAAGTTGATCGAATGTTGAGTTGTATGATAACCCTTGTCCTAGATCGTCCGTCCTAACTTGTCATTCCTTATTGTTGTAGGAGATTGAAAGTCGGGGAGATAAGCTCAAGTTTGCAAGAAACATCTGTACCTTAAGCCAAACATCAGGTGGGAAACTATTTCAGTATAAAACCAAAATGTGCTTTCATTTTTCCAAAAATGTCTTAAAATGTTTTGCTTTTAAATTGTGAAGCTATGCATGTTTTGTGCTATTATATCTTTCCTCTGTCGAATTCTATCAGCAGAGAGTTATATTGTGAATGGGGTGAAGAATCCCCACGCATGTGATTGTTGTGAAGTGGTTGTCCTGTCCCCACATGTGAATGTTGTGAACTGAGGTGAGAAGCCCTCATGTGATTATGGATCCAAATGTTTATTTGTGGTAAAACGATCGGGTCTCAAAGGTGAATTCTGAGACAAGTGCACTCGGATGACAGTAGGTTGAGCATGTGTTCATTCCTAGATAATCATCGTAACTTGGAAGTCGGCCAACTTCCAGTTACAACCCTGATACAGATATAATATCACTTAAAATAGCACGTGCAAATAAAATGTTTTGTATAGCATGGTTCTTTTCAACAAAACCCCATGTCTATCTGTGTGAGTGGCATAGCTTTCGCTTATATAATGTATGTTTTTTGGGCATGTTTTCCATTGGGTACATTAGTACTCAGCCCCTCGCATTATTTCTAAAACGTGCAGGTTGAGCAGCGGATGGGAGTACGGTGGTGTAAGCTGGCGAGGTGAAAAATTTTTGAAGATCCTGTGATATGCATCTTCATATGCATATCACCATCACGCTACACACAACGCTGCACCGCTCTCTGAACTTTTCCCTTCCCATGTTTTGATAACTGGATGTTTGAATACTGTTTTTCATAAAATGGACTCGTAACTACTTATTTACTTTTGCTGATCTTCTAGTCTTTTAAAGTCTTTTGCATGTTTGAAAATAAATAAATGTTTGGCAAAACCTGAAGCATCAATGTAACGTGTCCCCAAATTGGGAAGGTCAGTTGGGGGCGTTACAGAGGTGGTATCAGAGCTGAGTTTTCAGATTAAAACGATTTGAGGTTTGTTTTGAAAATTTTGAGTCCCAGTGTGTGTTGATTTTGGTACTGGTTGAAGTGATCGCTCGAGCTTACACCCTACTCCATCCTGCGCAACCTGAAGTATGATTTTAGAGATTTTAATGTTTTGAAAACTCTGCTTGCAAAATTGATTATGATTTGAAAGTTTGAAAGCGTTTGAATGTCTGTTGAAAATGAAACTGAGATTGATTAAAGGATGTGGAAATGATGTGATTTGTGTTGATGTGTTAAGCTAGAGTGCTAAACACTGTTGGTTGATGGGATTGAGTTTGAAAAGTGTTATGTGTTGAATCAGTTGTGATGATTTTGTGTTGAGCAAGTGTGCTAACACCAGTTGATTGATGATTAAAGCTGAAAGTTGTTGAGTTTGAGAATGAAATTGAAATGTTGTGATGTTTTGAGAAAGGTTATGAGATATTGAAAGTGACAGTGTGAAAGTTGTTATGTTGAGACAGTTGAAATTTTGAAAGTTGTGGAAAGTGTTGAGGTTTGACACCTGTATGGTGATTTTGAGAGTATGATTTGATGGAGTTGATCTTTTGAACGTGTGATATGAAATTAAATTGTTTGATTTTAAAATTTTGCAAGCAGTGATTTTTATTGATGTTGTGGTTATAGATGTGCTAACTGAATATTGAGCTAGATGAATTGTGAACTTAATATGGAATTAAAAGGATAGTTAGGACGGACTAGGACTGACTGATTAATTGATGGTCGTGAAAAGGCATTTGAACTTGATGAATTTATTATGTGGTTGTGAAACTGAAAATTTCTACGGGACTGGAAAAATCCAGTATTTGTGTGAGTGTGCAGAATGCACAGGGTTAGTTAGTGTTGAGTGTGCAGAATGCACAGAGAGCCTGGCAGATTTAGTCGAGACTCGAGTGAGTGTGTGAGTACGAGGATCAGTTGGACCCTCGGTGCGGTGTGTCGGAGGACGGAGTTGCCATCGAGACACAGGGTGTGTTGGAGTTGTTATTGGTTATTGACGAGACTGACGGGTTGTTGTTGTTGTGGCAGATGGACCCTAGGAGTGCGGCGTTTCATTTCAGGTGTCACCCACCCTTCGAGGTAGACAATTTGGCCAACACGTTGATGGAGTACTGGAATTACTGGAGGCAGGCGAGAGGACAGGGCACCTCAGATGCTGAGGCTATGGAGAGGACTGCGGAGTTGATGCCATCGGTGTGGACCAGTCGAACCATGGAGCTAGTCAGAGTTCATCGTAATCAGCAGGCGGGTACTCGAGGGAGTTTCCAAAAGTTCATGGTTGCACTCATCCAGGAGGCAGTTTTAGCTGAGGGTGTATCACCGGCATCCTCGAGGGGCACGCAGGCATCGGCGATAGGTGAGGCGCCGCAGTCGAGGCCTAGACCTGCCTCATCTTCTCTTGCGCAGATGGTAGTGTCGTCTGAGCACCGGTCAGGATGATCGATTGACCCTTTCTTCGATCCAGTGGGATCCTCAGGGTATGTTAATTATCAGGCAGCGATGACCCAGCTGCCACTGCAGGACCTAGGAGAGCCCAGCTGGGTGAATCAGATACAGTATTCGGGCACGTATGGTCAGGGATTTGTACCGGAGCCCGCAGCAGGAGACTATGTGTTGGGAAATCTGGCTAAGTTTCCCTTCTCCAGCTGATAGCTTAGATCTTAGATTTGGTGTTTAAGTGTTTTGGTGGATCAAATCCTAAGTCCAACCAGCGTCAGTTTGTCTCTAGAATAGCTCTAGTCTCAAATGTAAAGTCCTGTTTAGGTATTTTGAGTTGTAAGTCGCAGCTGATCAAAGACTCATGCTGGCTACTGTTCACCAGCATGAGATGTGCTTACCAGTTGAGAGAAGTCTCACCAGCAAGCGGCTGACGAAGACTCATGCTGACACTGTTCATCAGCATGGAGTAGAGCTATTGACTGGTTACTGTTCACCAGTTGGGAAGATTTCACCAGCAGGAGGCTGAGAGATCTTACCAGCAGAATATGTGTTCTAGCTGACACTATTCACCAGCGGTGAAGCCACCAGTCACGGGAGATTCCAAGAGATAACATCAGACGAATTGGTAAACCTTGATTGTGCTAAGGAAAGTCACCAGCAGAGACTGCCAGCACAAAGATCACTAGTATGATCTACCAGTCGGAGGTTATCAGCAGAATTCAAGATTCGCTCTCCCAGAGTCTTAGAGACAAAAAGAAGATTCGTCTGAGGAAGTAACTGACAGTGTATGACTTTAAGGAGGATGCCTTAAAGTCTATCAGTTCAAGACACCAGTTCCGATTCCTCGTATTGACGAATAGAGTCGTTCTGACACAAAGAGATCTGTGTCAGATAAAGCGATCAAAGGTATGGCGCTTTCCGGAAATTCCTACCTGCCGCCTGCAGAAGGACATACGAGGACAGAGACTTTTCCGGATGTGTCCAAACAGCTAGTATTTGAATCTGAATCTCACGTCTATAAATACGTGAGATCCAACAGCATTCAATACTCTTGCCCACTCTTAGCCACTCCTGAACTACCGAAAGCTCAAACGCATTCATATCAGCGTATAAGCAATCTTTCGAGGCTTTTCTTAAAGCTACTCCGTGTGTCAATCATTTGAACACGAGACTCCAAGCTTCTAGCTTGTGAGTTATTGATCTCATTTGGTGTTCTTTCTCATTCCGAGGAAGAACATAGCAGCTCTTGAGCCAGCCAGCTCCTGAGTTATTACGGGCAGTTTTGCCGCCAGCAAGAGTCAAGTTCTTGGGAGAACTCAACACCCAATCTGTCGGAGGAGGAGGTTGAAGTGACGTGCTCGCACTCCATCCATCTGACGAGAGTTGAAGAAGGACAAGGACCGGGAGCGGTTGATCCAGTGGACTGGTAGACGAGGCATCTACCAGCTGGAAATAGATCGTAGGAAATCTTGTACCGGATTACTCTCTTTAGTGAATTTCCAGTGCTTCGACTGGAGAGTGGACGTAGATCTGTTGATCGAACCACTATAAAATATCCTTGTTATTTACTGCTTTCAGCATTTACTTACTGATTTAAAACCCAGCACCCAAGTGCTGGAGTATAACTGAAACCAGTTTATAACTGTGCAAACTCGACTCTAAAACTTTCTAAGTCCTGAGTCATCAGCTGACCAGCCAGTTGCCAGTCAGCTGAATACTCAGTTGCCAGTTGACTTACCAGCTGACAAGGTCCCAGTCAGCTGTGTAACCAGCAGAGTGCAAGAAACGAACTTACGTATTTTCCGCTGCCAAAGTATACCCTGATATCCGGGACCAACAAGTGGTATCAGAGCGGACGGTTCTTACAGACCGTTCGTTTCTGTGTCGCTTAGGACCGTGATCCACGTTTCCTTGCACTCCTGTTTGTTTGTCTGTTTGTCTAGCTCAGGTACTTCAAGATGAATATCCCAAAGCTAATGGACTACAAGACGGAGAAGCACTCTATATGGCGAAAGAGGACGCTTATCTCCCTGAAGAGCATCCATCCAGACATGAAAGATGTACTGGAGACAGGGCCAATAGAGATCACCAAGATTCAGCATCAGCTGGGAGATCGTCCAGCTGCGGTGGTCCCAAAGCCCCAAGATGAATGGAATGCTGAGGACAGAAAGCGGAATCAGCTGGATTCCATTGCACATGAGCTGATCCTTGCGTGCCTTCCAGAATCACTGATGGAGGACGCACTGCGGTTTGATACTACTAAGGGAGTATGGGATTTTCTTGATAGTTTATGTCAAGAAACTGACCAAATGAAACGCAACAAATTGCAGGTTGCGGTGGATAAATATGAGTCCTTCCAGATGCTGACTGGAGAAACCATCAAGGAGATGGAGGCGAGATTCAACGCCATTGTCAGCGAGCTGAAGTCTCTGGGCAGGGAGTACGAAAATGCTGATCTTAACTCGAAGATCCTGTCCAAGATGCCGAAGGAGGATTGGTTTGTGAAAACCACCGCACTAAAGGAGAAAGATTTATCCAAACTAACTCCTAAAGAAGTGTTTGCTCAGTTGCAGGCACATGAATGGGATATCCAGATGGTGAATAAAAACGAGGCTATCAGGAATGTTGGATCCCCCAGCGTTAAGGCTCAGGACGAAGCTTACTTCGTCAAGAAGGACTTCAAGCGGATGCCCAAGAAGCCCTTCCATGCTGACAGGCCTGCTGGGCAGACCAACCAGCCGAAGGAGATCCCATCCACGTCAGGATCTTACTCCAAAAGTGGCGAGAGCTCTATCGCTGAACTTGAGCAGCAAATGAAACGACTGGCCGTCCTACTGGAAAAGGCTAAGTCAAAGCAGGGAGTCTCTTTAAGCTCAACTGACGGGAAATTCGTCAAAAGAGCTCCTCGTGCTTGCTATCAATGCCAATCCCCTGACCATTTAAAATTTGAATGTCCGCAGGTGGACAAAACTGAGAGGGAACGGCTGAAGAAGCTCTTTGAAGAGCGTGCCTCCAAGGCAGTTGCCAAAGCCATGCTGACAAGGACTGAAGTTCCTGATATCCCCGACCATGATGATGGGGAATACGAGTCAGATGGAGAGTCTGAAGAAGAAGCTCTTCTGGCATTCATGGCTGCTCTAGGAGAAGTGTCAGCTGAAGAAGATGCTGACAAGGAAGAACATCTGGCATTGACTGCTGATGATGAGGTACAATCAGATCCTCAATTGCATATCATGCCTGTTCAAATCATAGACGATTCTGAGTCGCATTGCTCCGACTCAGAAGATGTCACTTTAGATGTTCTTCAGAATGAGTTTTTAAAATTTTATGAAATGAAAAATGTTTTAGCTGGCGAAAACACTTCGCTGAAAAATCAAGTTTCCATTTTGACCAGTGAGATTGAAAAATCTAGGTCACTCAGCGAAGAGCTAGAAACTTTGAAAAAGGCTCATTTCGACTTGCTCCAAGATTTTCAAAGAACAAAAACTGAGAGAGATAACCTTCACAGTCTCGTTCTAGAGCAAGAAAATAAAATCAATTTTCTAAACAAGGGCTCTAAGGATTTAGAGGCAGCTCTAAGTCATTGGAGAAAACCTTATGATAAATCCGGGTTGGGATTTACAAATGATTCGAGCATAAACCAACCCAATGCTGGTAAGGGTAAGGGCAGAACGGTAAATGAGTCAGCACCAGCTGGTGCTGCCAGCATACCTCGTATGGCTGATCAGCAAATGAATCATCAGCCCAGATATAAAGGTGAGTCATCACGACAACAACCTCGACTGGCAAATTCCTCTGCTGACAGGACGCCAGCACACCCTAAGAAGCTGACTAAGCCAAAATATTCCAAGGCAAGGAAGTCAGCACCAGCAGCCAGTGGAACCCGACAGCCAGCACCAGCTGTCCAGAGGTTCCACACACAACCTTACAAGTATGCCAGTTGCCAGCATACTTACAAGGGGTCCCACTCTCAGCAGAATACTGAGAAAAGGACAATTCCCGATAGGAGGAATACCTATCGGAGGCCTGAGCCCAATCAAATGTTTTCATCAAGGGCTAGGAAGGCTAACCACCGTGGTCCACAGTTCCAAAGACCACCAAGGCAGCACAAGCGGTCGGAAAGAAATTTCCGATCTCCTCAGAAGAAGAATACTTCTAGAGGAACTGCACACACAGCCACACCTTCCAAAAACAATTCCATGCATTATTTTAAGAGGAAGGGAAAGGCTACAAGTAATGTCAGCAAGGGTAACACTGAGCTGAAGATTACTCAAATCTGGATTCCGAAAGGAATGTTCCAGAGATCTAACCCTGCAGGACCCGCTGATGATCGGGGACCTAAATGATTTCATTTTTCTTGCAGGAACAGGATCATGCGTATCAGCTTCAGAGGTCGAGCGAGTGGATCATTGACAGTGGTTGCTCCGCTCATATGACTGGTGAGGAGTTCTTGTTTTCAGAGCTCACCAAGGTCAGAGGACCTCCAGTTATTTTTGGTGATAACTCCAAGGGCAGAGTTATCAGCAAGGGATGCATAGAGAAGGATGATGTGCGTATTGTCAACGTGTCCCTTGTTACCAACCTGAAGCACAACCTCCTGAGCATCAGCCAGCTGTGCGACAATGGTTACACCATTGTGTTTGACAAATCCGGGTGCCAGATCAAGAATGAAGAATCTGGCGAGACCAAGCTGAAAGGTGTCCGCAAAGGAGGGTTATATGTCGTTGACTGGCAAAGCGGGAAGACTGATTCATGCTTTGTTGCCACCAGTTCCATGGAGACCAACTGGCTGTGGCACAAAAGGTTAAGTCATTTGAATTTCAAAACTATTAATTATCTAACCAAGCATGATCTTGTAGATGGTCTTCCCAAGGGCGGGTTCAAGAAGGAAGGGATTTGCAAGGCCTGCCAGCAAGGCAAACAGACCAAGAAATCCTTCAAGAGCCAGTCGCCAGTTCACCCTAGTACCAGTCAGGTACTCGAACTGTTACATATGGACCTGTTTGGACCAGTAACGCCGCAAACCATTGGAGGAAGACGATATTCGCTGGTGGTAGTCGATGACTACTCGCGCTATACATGGGTGAAGCTTCTCAGAACAAAGGATGAGGTGAAGGTGATTCTTCCAGAGTTGATCATCCAAGCTCAGAAGCAGAGAGAAGCTGTCGTGAAGCGAATTCGTTCGGACAATAGGACTGAATTCTGCAATGGTCCGCTGATGGATTTTTGCGCGGAGGCCGGAATCAAGCATGAGAGATCTACTCCAAGGCAACCACAGCAGAATGGACTGGCAGAACGTAGGAACAGGACGCTGAAGGAAGCAGTCCGATCCATGCTGGCTGAGTCTGGTTTGGGTCAGAGTTTCTGGGGAGAGGCGTTGGTGACTGCTTGCTATACTCAGAATAGGAGCGGGATCAACGACAGACTTCAGAAAACTCCCTACGAAGTGTACTTCGGTCGTAAGCCTACTTTAGCTCATCTTCGTGCATTCGGTTCTCCATGTTATATCCATAATAATGGGAAGTCGAACTTAAATGCTTTCTCGCCTAAAGCTGATGAGGGTGTGTTTGTCGGATATGGACACCCCTCTCACAAGGGTTACAGAGTATTTAACAAGACGACCCAGCTTGTGGAAATAACATGCAATGTTGTTTTTGATGAAGCTACTTTAGTGCGCAGGACCTTACGCCGACTGGCAGAAGATGTTCCTGAGGTTAATGATGTCAATGACCAGTTGGGCAGGAATTCTTCCAATGCTCAACCAACTGGTTCGACTAGACCGATGAATGGATCATCTTCACAACCAGTTACCTCAGGTGCCCATCAGCAACCTGAGAGGGTCGGTGATGCAAATGACCTTGCTGAGACCTTACACTCAATCTCCCTGAGTGGACCCAGTAACAATCTAGGGGGAATCCCTACTGGCCTTTTTGAAGAAGAAGGCAGTGATGGACCAGCTGGAGAGGATGTTCCAGCTGATGCTGACAACATTGGAGGAGATTCAGACAACCAGCCAGAAGGTGATGCTGATGAAGTTGTTCCAACTGGTGAAGGTCCAGCACCAGCTGATGTTGCAGCTCCGACTGGTGGAAATTTGGAAGCACCAGTCGTCAGGACAGATGAACCTGTTTCCCAGCCGGCACCAGCGGTCGCTGGTCCTCCCAAATGGCTGAGGGATCACCCATCTGATGCTATTCTCGGTGATCCGGAAGGTTCTGTCCAGACTCGACACGGCAGAGCGCTTTTATCTTGCTTTATCTCTCAGATGGAACCTACGTCCATCAAAGATGCGCTCGAATCTGCCGATTGGATCAATGCCATGCACGAAGAGCTTGCGGAGTTCACTCGCAACAACGTTTGGGACTTGGTAGAGAGGCCATCACACCAGTCAGTGATTGGCACCAAGTGGGTTTTCAAGAACAAGCGAGATGAAGATGGCATTGTGGTCCGGAACAAGGCTCGTCTAGTCGCCAAGGGCTATAGACAGTGTGAAGGCATCGATTTTGATGAGACCTTTGCACCAGTTGCAAGAATGGAGGCGATACGGCTGTTTTTGGCCTATGCAGCGTATCACGGCTTCACGGTGTTCCAGATGGACGTGAAGAGCGCATTCTTGAATGGCGAGCTAAAGGAGGAGGTATATGTAGAGCAACCTCCTGGATTTGAAATTGGCACCAAGGTATACAAGCTGAGAAAGGCTCTGTATGGATTGAAACAGGCGCCCAGGGCTTGGTATGATACACTATCTCAGTTCCTCACCAGAAATGGATTTCGAAAAGGGAAGATCGATCGGACTCTCTTTCTTCTCAACGATGGAGCTGACATGCTGATGGTGCAGATCTATGTCGATGACATTATTTTCGGGTCGAAGAATATAACTCTTTGTGAGAAGTTTTCTCAACTGATGCAGACCTCATTCCAGATGAGTATGATGGGCAAGTTAACATACTTCCTAGGACTCCAGGTCCAGCAGTCAGCTGATGGTATATTTATCAGCCAGCGGAAGTATACCAAGGATCTAATTCAGAAATATTGCCCAGAGAAGACTAAGTCTCTAAGGATCCCGATGAGTACCAGCTGCCAGATATTTCTTGATGAGCAAGGGGAATCAGTTGATCCTACTATATACCGAGGAATTATTGGATCACTCCTCTATCTCACTGCCAGCAGACCCGACATTTCGTATTCAGTCGGAGTGTGTGCCAGATTTCAAGCTAATCCTAAGAAGTCACACATGGAAGCTGCTAAACGGATTGTGAAATATCTGAAGGGGACAGAATCTCTTGGAATATGGTATCCCAGAAATGATGAGCTTACGCTTATCGGATATTCAGATTCAGATTTCGCTGGATGCCGTATTGACCGCAAGAGTACCAGTGGTACGTGTCAGTTTCTCGGACACAAGCTGATTAGCTGGTTCAGCAAGAAGCAGCACTCTGTAGCTACTTCTACCACTGAGGCTGAGTATGTTGCCGCTGCCAGTTGCTGTGCTCAAATTATTTGGCTCAAGCAACAACTGGCTGATTATGAAGTGGACACTGGCTGTGTTCCTATTTATTGCGACAACAACAGTGCTATGTGCATCACGAAGAATCCGGTTCATCACTCCAGAACCAAGCACATAGACATTCGACATCACTTCATTCGTGATCATGTCGAGAAGAAGGATGTCAGCGTGGACTACATTCGTACTGAAGATCAACTGGCTGACATCTTCACAAAGCCCCTGCCAGAAGCAAGATTCAAAGAGTTGTGCATCAAACTCGGTCTTATGGAGATTGATGCGAGCCTTAATGATGAGGAAGAATGAGTCCAAGCTCTCATTCTGTTCTTGATCTTCTGGTGGATGCTGATTACGACTGAGTCCAAGCTCTTAGTCGTTTCACATTCCTCGTATGTTGTTTCTCAACAAGTGGTGTCTTTCAACCACAGACGATATCTACTGGCGGACTTTATCCCTAAATTGTCCAAGGAAATGAGTCCCAGCTCTCATTTCATCTTGCCAGTTTTTATTTTCTGCTGAAGCGAAATTGGGTCCCAGCTGCCACCTCTAGCAGTGTTGAAAGAATGGATCCACTTCCATTTGCCAGCAGATAACTGGTGGTCATTCCCACGACTGGCGAAAATTGAGTCCAAGCTCTCAATTTGGTTAAGGTCGCCAGTCTGATCATCAAGTGGTATCAGTTGTAACTGATGAGTTTGCCAGCAGGACGTGCTACCAGCAAGTGGTTGATTTCTCAAGTGGTCTCAGTTGCTAACTGATGATGTATATCTACAAGGTGGTATCAGCTGCTAACTGAAGAAATTATCATCAAGTGGGGAAATGGCTCTTCAATAAGTGGTATCAGTTGCTAACTGATGAGTTTGTCAGCAGAATGTATTATAAGCATGTGGTATCAGTTGCCAACTGATGAAGAGGCCAACCAGTTAGGAGGAAGTATGCGACTGGCATATGCTGGTGATGCCCAGCCAAGCCAGCTGTCGCAGAAATGGCGGGATCGTTCGAATCCGATAGCATATGCGGATCTCAAAATTTAATGCGGCATTTAATGCCACATTTAATGTGCACAGTGGCTGCGCTGTCCGACGGTTGGTATTCACCAATCACAGGGGGCCAAGTCAACCCTACGACGTAGCCTACGTTCGCATCGTCAGACCACGTTGCCACAGGGAAGAGAGCCTTACTGAAGACCGTTGATCATCACTTTTGCAGACTCATCTCACTCGTCGATTCTGCATGGCATCGTGCATATATACTCGCATTCTAACCTCTTCCTTATGCCTTATTCATAAGCTCACAGCCAAATGACGACTTATGCGCAGTTAGAGAATGATGTCCTTCGTCGTCCCTTTGTCCGATTGTTTCAGTTGAAACAACCGACAACAAAGCGCCATTTCTCAAATGCCCAAGTCCGGGCGGCCCAAGTTCAGAAGGAGAAGATCTTGAACGAAAAGCTGGTCCTCAAGCAATATGAGCCAGAACAGCTGGAGGATGTTGATCAGGAAGTTGCACCTGATCATGCAGTGAAGCTCGTTGGGGTGAGCCGAGACACCCACATTGTTTTTCAGACTCTATCTCTCTTGTGCATTTTGGCGCCGATCAAAGAGGGGGAAGAGGTACGAGCAGCTGCTGATGAAGAGAAGGCCAAGCTAACTGAAGAAAGGCAGATGGATACATTGCCACCAAGGAGCGAAGGTATCAAAACCTAAATAGGTTTTGTATCACTGCCGAGGAAGAGCGGGCCAGTCTAACTGAAGAAGAACGAAGAAGTACTGCTGACAACTTGTGTATCAGTTAGTCTAGTCAGTAGTTTTTTCTGGTATCAGTTGGACTAGTTTTGTATCTTGATGCAAGTACGTACTTGTGTACCAGTTAGGACGTACTTGTGTATCAGTTAGACTAGTCAGTTTTTAATCCTGTACTTGTAATTGTAACATCATTAATGGATTGATTACTGACGGGTTGACGACAATTTCTCATTGTCCAACTAATGTCAACTTTTTACTTACCAGCTGAACTTACACATTCAGTGTAATCAGCACCAGCACTCATTTTGATACTTTGTTGATTCTAACCTGGCTCAGATTTTACTTCATAAATTAATCGAGCAATATCTCTCCCAGTTTGAGGGGGAAGATCTTTAGGTTAGAGCTGATGTGAGGAAGTAGTTTCATGGGTTTAGATCTAATAGGTTTATTTGTAAAAACCCAGAAATGCTTTGTAACTTTCCTCATCAGCTGAGTGCTCGCTGGTTAGGCTTTGATCGCACCAAAAAGGGGGAAATTGTTGGGAAATCTGGCTAAGTTTCCCTTCTCCAGCTGATAGCTTAGA
>JAPKLW010001367.1:171037-212630 GCA_026898455.1 Plectranthus barbatus | reverse complement strand
GTGTTGTGGTTTTGTACTTTCCCAAGTTGTTTATAATCACAAAGTTTTTGATACCAAACAATAGTCCTTCCTTGAATGAAGATTGCCATTTTGGAATGAACATCTTTGGAATAGTGGCAGATATCTTTTCACCCTATAAAATAGATATCATAGACATCAATGTATGAATATTACTAATGCATTAAATATTTGAAGGAAAATATTATCTTACTTTGGAGTCATGGAAAAGACATTCTAACCTAACAATTTCCTTTCTGTTAGCAGGTGCTGCAAATTCGTATATTCGTAGTAGACGTAGTTTTATGGCTTTGTTCATCTTCATTTTGGTTGGATGAAGATCTTTGATATAGCACCACATTGAAGATGGCTTCTCTTTATTTGAGTCCATAAATGTTGTTCTTGTAATTTGATATTCTCTTCACTTTGTTAAGCACAATCAAATCTCCTGCAATGTTAAAAAATAAGATTAGGCATTTAACAATAGAAACTGCTTGAAACTTAAAAAAACCGAGAGAGAAAATATTTCTGATATTAAGAATGGAGAATGTACTTTCTTGTGTGGATGATACTGATGAATTGTTCCCTATAGGTGCTTTTATATATTGTTGAAAAAATGGGTTCTTGCAATTTTGAATTGATTTTATTCAGAAGTTCAAAATTTTAGTTCCCTCCAGATTGTGTTAGTGTGTTACAGCTGTTAATATTTAATAGTTTTGACTGCAGCTGATATCCATTTTAATATTGCATGACTTAATTTTTCACAGCTATAAATATTATTTAAATCTGTATTTCTTCTTAATATTTGTGCTTTTATATATGTTGAAAAAATGGGTTGTTGCAATTTTGAATTGATTTTATTCAGAAGTTCAAAATTTTAGTTCGCTCCAATTTTTGTTGTCAGAAAAAGAATTAATTTTAAATTGTGTTAGTGTGCTACAGCTGTTAATATTTAATAGTTTTGACTACAGCTGTTATCCATTTTAGTATTGCATGAGTTAATTATTCACAGCTATAAATATTATTTAAATCTGTATTTCTTCTTAATATTTGTGCATGTTTTTTGCTAAACTGAGCGAGAATTTTCCCGCTTGTTGAACAGTTTTTCACTACTTGGATTTAGTATTATAAGTAGATATTTCCATTTTATATAAGACCATAAGACTATGTTTATCAGCAACCAGCCCAACCATCCAGCCATCCAACCTTTATTATATTTTATTAGTTTCTCTCACTTCCACATCACTCCAACCCAACCACAATATTTTATCAAGTTTATCCATGACCACCCAACCACATTATATATATTATTAAAATTTATTTATTTTTTTAATAAAAATAAAACAATTAATTTAAGACATATATAACTTATAAAGCAATTATTAAAATAAAATTGAATTAATGATTGGTTTCCTAAGCAAACATTTATCCTATTTGATTTTATATATATACATATACATTAATTTAATAATAAAAAATATGTATATCAAAATTAGTCTCTATGTGTAGAGAATTAAAAATTATGAATTTTAGTATAATATTTATTTATTTTTATTATATTATATAAAAGATATAATGATTTTATTGTTATATTTAAACAAAACTAATACATCTATAAAAAAATGACAAATGTCAACCACTTATATGACAATAAATGAAGAATTAAATAAAATGATGGTGGGGCCCGCCAACCTCAAGAGGTTGCTTTGGTTCCTGGTCGACCATAATAAAGAGGAAAGAGACAATTTTTTGAATTTTTTAATCTTAAATATGTTGATGTGGCATGCGACCACAATAAATGTGGTCGCTGTTATTTGTAGTCTAAATATCAGCAACCATTGCGTCATAGGTCTTCCGCCACCTCAGCATTTTACAAAAAAATTAAATAGAAAATCCTTCAATTTTTAGGAGAATTGGTCGACCAGCAACCACATGAGACCACAAAGTTCTGTAGATCCCACATACATTACTTTTTAATTGTTTAATCATGAATCAATTAAATGAGGACATTTGTCACTATTTTATTGAACATTTAATTTTGTATAAATATCATATTAAAATTATTATATTTTTTAAATAATAAAATAAAAATAAATAAAATATATACCAAAATTTATAATTTTTAATTCTCTACAAATAGAGACTAATATTTATATATATTTTTTATTTTTAAATTAAGATATATATATATATATATATATATATATATAATATACTATTTTCTACCAAAATTGTGATATTTATCGATGATATTTTTAAGAAAATATATTTTTATTGGAATTATTATGTATTTATTTTAATTGAATGATTAAAATTAATTCTATATAATATATAAGTATAATCTTATTTCAAGTACTTGTTTTGTTTTATGCAATGTGGTTTTATTTACAAGTAGTTATATTTTTTATGTAATCTATGTCAATTTATTTTAATAATCATTTTATAAGTTATATATATTTTAAATTACTTATTTTATTTTTATTGAAAAAATAAATAAATTTCAGTAAAATAATTATAAATATATAGTATGGTTAGATGGTTAAGTGGTCATTGATAAATTTGACAAAATATTGTGGTTGGGTTGGAGTGATGTGGAATTGAGAGAAATTAATAAAATATTATAAAGGTTGGGTGGTTAGGTGGTCGGGCCGGTTGCTGATAAACATAGTCTAAGAGGACAATTAAATTGAACGGACGAAAAAGTAAAGAGTGACAATTGAAGTGGGATGGAGAGAGTATGATGTAGAAATATATATATAAGAGGATCCGGTGAGAAAAATTATCCCGTAAGAAAATTGCTCAATTATGTTAATTATGTTGTTTGATTGTGTTTTAGTTGTTGTTTAATTGTATATTAATCATTGATTTATTTAAATCTAATGAATGAGATTGTTTTTTATTTATCAAGGAGTTTTTTTCTCAGTTGATTTATATAAAAATATAATGGCAATGTATTTGATAAAAATACAATTATTTATAGGCAAAAACTTGCGTTAGGCAGGCCTAAACGGTTTAGGCAGGTTTTATCCTACCCAAATGGGTTCACCCATCCCAAATAGGAATGAATAAAACCCGTCTAAAGTTTGGGTTAATGGATAAAATCCGCCTAAATCGTTTAGGTCTGCCTAACCCAAGACCTTCCCTTATATTTATAATATATTGATACATTTTTCAATAATAAAACCAAGCGGGTCAGCCGACCCGCTACATAAATGAATGTGGGCCATGGCGGATTCGGGACAGACTAAACGGGTTGGGCCGTTCACTATTTTCTTTTTTTTTAATAGAAAGTATATAATAAATATAAAGTAGATTTCAATATCATAAATTATGATTGCAAATATTAAAGCAAGTGCAGAAATTATTAAGTAAGAAAATCGAACTCTTTTGAACATCATAATTAGTTGCAATTTATACGTTATAAACTTGCTTATTCGAAGATCTTTTAATTTGGTGGACCGAAAGCTAAATGCAAAATTAATAAATATATCTATTTTGAGCTTATTAATATGAAACGATTCTCAAATATTTAAGAGGGAGAAATCATCTTTCTTGGAGGAAAAAAAAAAGAGGTAGAAACCATCACTCAATTTCATCACCCAATTTTTAAAATTTCATTTTTGATATTAGCTACAAATTGCTAAAAAATTTAAGATATAATATACAGCTTTGTTATTTCAATTTTAAAATTACAAAATAAAAAAAACGCAAATTTGATTAGCGCATCACGCGGGTACAAATCTAGTTAGCTACAAATTCAAAAAACTATGGACTATTAGTTTATCTCATCAGTGATTGAACATGACTCAATTATTATAGTGTACCTAGACATGGCCACGGGCCGGTTTCGGTTCGGAACCGCCGGTTCCGCGGTTCAGAAAATCAGGGCCCTGAACCGGCCCGCCTGAAGAGGTGCACGGTTCCGGTTCCGTGCCCCTAACCGGCGGTTCTGGGTCGAACCGGCGGTTCAAACGATTTTCACTTTTTTTTTTTATTTTTTTAAATGAATTGGTAATTTTGTTTAGGTTTGTAATTTTGTTTATTTTGTTCACAAAATAATGCATCAAATATGAAATATCAATTAATCATAAATAAAAATAAACAAGCAAATTAATTATTAAGGAATGGATAAATGATAATCAATATTGAATATAAATTTACAATTTATTCAAGCTTCAACTTTAAACTATACAAGAAGTTTCAAGTGATACAAATTAAAAGTTACAATACAACTTACAAAACTAAAAAAATTACAACTTACAAGTTATAAGTTACAACTTACAAGTTACAAGTTACAACTTAGTAAGTAATGCTCCCTCCGTCCCACGAAATTAGTCCCATTTTCTATTTTAGTCCGTCCCATATAATTGTCTCATTACTAAAAATGGAAAAGTAATCCACTCACACTAATAAATTATTAATTTTCCTTATCTCTATCTCCTTGGTTATTGTGCCGAAAGAAAATGAGACTAATTTCGTGGGACGGAGGGAGTAACATTTAGAAATAATTAATTGAAAATTAAACCTATAAACAAGCTTTACATCTAACATCCAATATGTTACATAAATATTAAAAACTTTTTATGTTTTAGAATGTTATTTAATAATTCATTCTCAATTTTTTATTTTAAAATTTTGCTTTGATACTAAGCAAGAAAGATAGATAAAATATTTTTATCTATCTTTCTTGCGTAGTACCAAAGCAAATTTTGAAAACAAAAACTTGAAAATTAAATATTATATAACTTCTATAACTTAAGAAAATTTTTAATGATATATAACATATTCGATGAGAGAAGTAAATCACGAATATATTTTTAATTTTCAAAAAATTTATAAAAAAACTTTGATAATATTTAAACAAAATATATCATATATTTATTATTTATAATTTAAATTATAATTAAATTAGGGGGCGGGGAGGGGTTAATTGAAAGGGCTTGCACTTAATTTTTTACCTTAAAATTAAGTTGCCTACGTATCCTTTACCGAAGGGAATCAAAGCCCACGTAGTTCGCTTACCTTACTTACCTTTACGGCTCTAATCGGAGTCGAAATCCGCATCTCCAAGGCCATCACTTGCGTTGGTGCTAACACTAGTGTCGGATTCGTTGACTTCGTCGTTGTCGATGATGTATTTCCAATCATTCTCTTGAGCCTTCATCTCCGCTTTTGTCCAATCTTTAAGTAATATTTGGGCTTCAAGGTTTTGAGGAGTCAAGTTTGATCGCCGCTCATCCAAGACATATCCTCCAACGCTAAATGCTTGCTCCACCGCCATCGTTGAAGCCGGGACCGCAAAGAACTCCTTTGCCATCATGCACAATATCGGATATTGTTGTTGTCGCCTCGACCACCAAGTTAGCAAATCCACTTGGCCATCATCCTGCACGCAATCACCAACATACCTTTCCAACAAATATATTTCTAATTCATTAACTAGTGAGGCACTAGTCCCTAAAGTGTTTTGTGCCATAATTCTTTGTAATTTAGCTAAAAATGGATTAGAATTAGAAGATGTACTACTAGTGCTACCATATTGTCCACTATGTGATGATTGAGGTCTAATATTTTGCACTAAATGACCATAATCTCTAGAATAAGCTTCATAAACTTCTTGTAAAGTAATCTTAAGATTACTTTTAATTTCTTCGACATTAGGGAGCCCTAACTCTACATGCGTCATTAAGTGATGCTCTTCATCACCTACATAATCAAGAGAATAAAAACAAGCATAATATGCATCTATTAAATTACAAACACCAACATATTTCATACTAGGATCTAAGCATTTGGCAACCAAAAACACATCGGGAATTTGCCTAAAATATTTAAGCCATTTTTTAGTCATCTCATAAACAACATATTTTAAATTATCACGAGCACTACAAGCATTTAATTGTGCGGCAATAAAACAAAAATGGTATAAAACACGTGGAGAAGTAGGATAATAAACACCCGATAAATCTTTAGTAGCATTACAAAAAGCTTGTAACAATTCATTCAATTCAAAACATGCATCCCAATGACAAGATAAAATATTAACATCATCATCAACTTCATTTCTAAAAAACTCAACTAATTGTTCTCTATATCCAAAAGTAGCATTTAACATTTCATAAGTAAAATTCCATCTAGTACTTACATCGGTAGGGAAACGTTTTGGTACTAAATCTCTAGTTTTACAATATTTAGCCCATTTTTTTGCTATAATAAACACAATTTCTAATAGGTTCAATTGCTTCACTAATAACTCGCATGCCATCTTGTACACCTAAATTAAGAATATGACATATACATCTACAATAAAAATATTTACTACCTTGAAGAGTAGGATATAATTCGTCAAGTAGTTCCCTAAGGGCGGCCGTATTAGCACTAGCATTATCAAATCCTATAGAAAATATTTTTTTATGTATTCTATATTGATTAGCAATTTTTATAATTAATCTAGCAATATTATGTGCCGTATGATCTTTATTAAATTTCCTATATGCAATTATTTGTTTATTTAAAGTCCATGAATTATCTATCAAATGACAAGTTATACCCATATAATAGTTTTTAACAATACAATCCTTCCAAATATCGGAACAAATGGAAACTCTATGATCAAGTTTGCGCAAATCATTTCTTAAATTAACTCTATATTTTCTAATTAAACTTCTAATAGTCTTAGTCATAGTAGTACATGCAATTCTTTTAGCGGCGGGTTGATAATATTTCATAACGGTTTCAAAATGAATGCTATCGGATTGAAATGCTAAAGACTCAACACATACAAATTTAGCCATTTCTTCTTTAGCTTTTTTTCTCATTAAAAGTAAAAGTATAATGAGAAGGATGATTACTACTTACTTGAGAAGAAAACATAAGACCAAGTTGAGTTTGAGTTTGAGGGATACCTTCCTCTCGTGGATGCTTTTGAAGGATGTGACGTCGATAGGTACCATAGCCACCTCCGGCGGTAAATTTATATTTTTTATCACAATAATTGCAAAAAAGATCGAATTGCTCGGGCATATCTCTTTTTTGAGTTTTACGCTTAACTTTACGAAAATGTTAAGTAAAAAGATTAGACTTTAAAACTTTATGTTGGTCCCGAAATATCAGAGTCATCGTGTTGGAATCTTAACACGAAATGCAGCGGAATATAACAAAGTCACTTGCACTTAATATCGTTACTAGCAAAATGTTTTCTTAGCTCAAGTTGTTGTTCAAATTAGTTTACAGACATACACTAGCAACTCTGTTGCTAGGTTTTAAATCAATCTTCGAACGGTAAACCAATAAAGCAGTAAGTAAGGCAGTAAATGAACACAAGATTTATAGTGGTTCGATCAAATTGATCTACGTCCACTCCTTAGCCGAAGCGCTAAGAATTTCACTAGAAAAGTATACAGAGTACAAGGAATCGCCTTTCCAGTTAAGTAGGCAGTGAGCTATCGGCCTGGCTACTTGACAGCTATCCTCCGTAAATATGAACTTCTCCGAACACAGCTCCGGGCAAGTCAAGGGCACACCTTCGTAAAACTTGTCCTTTGCTAATGAGGCGTTTATAGTTTGCCTCTGAACTTAATAAGTCTGCGGCTAATGCCCGTGTGAGTCACAATCTTTCAAGAGTGACTGTTGGATTCTTTTCTGAAAGAAATGAATCCCAATGATTGAGATATCCTTGAATGCAATCAGGAATATCTTCAATGGAGTGTCAGTACTTCAGTGAACGACACCACAGGTTGTTGAGAGTCTTCAGATAGACTTTAAGATGGCTCTCAACTGACTACTTTTAAGGATCACTTTGTCAAGGGAATCTTTAGCTTGAGCGTTCGTGAAAGAGTAAAGTGATAAGAGCACTTGTAGATTGTAAAAGCAGTAGTCTATCCAGTTCTTGAGTCTGCCTTTTATAGTTGGAGATTCAAAACTTGAATCTCCATACCCGTTAGACAAAACGACTTCTTTCTCCAAGAATGGATTAACTTGATAGAATGCCTTTCTGAGTAGAGATGTACTTCCCATACTAATTGGGGAAAGTCTCGTCCCTTGTACGTCCTTTTTGTCAGAGTCGCAGTCCGGCTTCAACTTTGCTAAAGGTATATTCCTTGAGATCCTTTGACTTTGATACTTCATTGTTATGCTGAAAGATCCGAATGCTAACTCCTTAGCATTCTAGCAATCTTTTTAGCCAAATGCTGGCAATCCTTGTTCGCTTGTTTTTCTAGCAGCTTGTGAGTTGGACGCTGACTCCGTCTGCTCGTTGTCTGCTAGGGATTCTTCACAGCATACTAGTCTATTACAACTCAAAGTATTACTTATACAGGACTTTACAAGGTGTGTTAGACGCTCTAGATTTCAGCAAATGATCGACCATCTAAATAAGGTTTGATTCAACAAAACCTTTTACAAATAGGTCCTAAGGAAGATTTTAGAGATAATTCCCAACAATTTCCCCCTTTTTGGTGCGGTCAAAGCTTACTATCATTTGCTGACCATAAGTGGAAGAATGTCTGTGTTTTACAATTCTATGCTATTCTATCAATCTGACACAGAGTTTTTCCAACTAGGTTCAAGCAACATGAATGATTGAAATCAAATTCCCCCTCAACAGTTGCTGGGGAATATTTCTAGATTAATATGAACAACTGTTTGCAACGGAGCAATATGCTAGAATTTCTAGCATTCATTTAAATCAGTAAGCATTCACATTCATCAATCAACATATAATCGTTATGTCCACATGCAAATTCGTTGAGTACACTAGAAGTGTAGATCAACTAGAGCACACCAGCAAAATTCAGAAGTGGACAAAGAGATTTTGTCAAAATCTGATCCAATTTTATATATATGATATAGCACGTTTCAGTACAAATTGGATACAGAGAAAATAAAAGAAATTGACCTTGTCGTTCATGAGTCGGGCGCTGGCTTTTCTTTTTCATTGTCTGCTGATTTAATCTTCTGAATGTCCGCAAACTTCTCCATAGTGAATTTCATGAAATTCTCCAGAAGAATTGCTCCTGATTCTCTTTCAGCAGCCTCACGCTCCAATTCTTTGGCCAGTTTCTCTTGTTCCATTGCAATCTTTTGCAATTGAGATTCATGTTCAATTTTCTGTAGTTCTATCTTGGCTTCATATTCCTTTCTTTGTAGCTCAAGTTTAGCTTCTAGTTCTTTTTGTTTCAACTCTTGTTTTGCTGCTTCTTCTTTTCTCTTTATTTCCTGTTCCCTTATTGCTGCTTCCTCTTTGTTTTTCCAGCAATTCTTCTTTCACGGTCAGCTTTTCTTCTTTCTTCCCCCTCTTTGATTGCAGCCAAAAGATTAGTACCATAGGCCACAACCGTTGCTTCGGCGTGAGTCCTGGTGTCTTCTATGTCTTTTCGAACAACTTCAAGACTTGCCCTGTTCTATAAAATAGCTAACTTGTTGTCACCGACCTCTGTTCGTACATGAGATACATCACTCCGTATCTCATCAACTTCTCTTCTCAAATGGTTGGTTGCTGCTTCTATTCTTTCATCAACGGCTTGTTGCAAATAAGAGTGGAAGGCTTCAGCTACATCGGTGGTCAAAGGAAGAGGTATCTTTACAGATGATATAGGAGAGGCATTGAAGGGAGTAGTCATGACAAGTTCCTGACTCGTTGGAATGTTTGATGATTGTTCATGACTGATATTCGCAGCAAGGTACTCTTGATAGCATAAGTCCTCGAGCAATATCCGATGAGCTGCCTCTACAACTTGTGCGACCTCATGAATGAACTGAGCTTCATCTCTCTGAGCTTCCTCAAAAGTGTTCTGAATATCCATTTCTATGATGTTTTGAATATCAATGTCCAGAAGCTCAACTAACATCTTATCTGGATACTCGAGTCTTGGAGCGGCACGTTCAGTGGCTCGTACCATTCGTCGAGCTTATCGACGCTCCTCTTGTTGCGATTTATATTTCAACTTACGTTTCTCATAAGTAGCAACAACTTTTGCTTGTCGTTTGGACAGTTCGATTCTAGCATCAGAGTATCCATCAGGTACGAAGGTGGACTTGGGTAATCCAACAATTTTCGAGAGAAAACGATTTTCTCGGATGGCTTGAAGTCTGCACATCACTTGTTTATCCGAGAATTGTTTCATCCCTGGAACTTGATCAATCCAATCAAAACACCAACGTTCTTCACGTCACCAGAAGTTTAATCCTTTAGCTGCGACACATATCATCCGCTCTTCGAAACAGAGTTGATGCATAATATAATCAAACTTCTTCCATCGACGGAACTCTTTTGCTAATAGTCGTCCTTCCGGTATTGACTCATCCATCGCACTGTGGAATAGATCTGCTATGGCTCTTTCTGTTTCAGAATCAACAAAGTTTTCTATTTCTTCAGCCATAGGTCCCAGATCTGAGTTAGGTACATCTTCGGGATGAACCGGTGCACACCATTGACCAATTCTTCGGAGTCCATACCGACGTCCTGGCAGTCCATGGAGGGGTATACGAAGAATAGCCTCTGATTCTGTGGTTTCTTTCCTCCAGAACTTTGCATTGTAAATTTCGTCAGCTTCTCCATCGGAGTCAGATTCAGAGATGCAGGATGATCCATGTTCCAATAAGTGAGAGTCATCTTCATCTGGTTGATGTGTTCCAATGCCTGGTTGATCTGCAGCAGTTTTATGACCAAGGAATGTTTCCTTCGGATGTTCCTCAAGGTGTGTCTGCATCGGCACTCCTGTTAGCGCTTCATCTCGAATCCCACTGGATTCTCCCATATTTCTTCTGTGATACTTTTTCTTGGGAAAGTGAGTTTCACTGAAGGCTCCGGATGCTAGCCTTTTTGAGAATTCTGTATCTGATAGTTCCTCTTCTTCAAATATGATCTGCTGATCAGGTGATAGATGTGGAATCGATTCTTCTGCCATGTCAGCCTTTCCTTTTCCTTTCTTTACCACTTCTTCTGCTAGATGAGGTGGATCAACATACGAATCTCCTGTGATATCCCCTATGATAACATCTTCTGCTGTATCTGTTAATTCTTCATTTTCTGCTGGAATTCGACTTTCTCCAGCATCATGGCTTTCTTCTAATGGATGATGTATATGCTCTGCTGAAGCGTCATTGACTATGCTAGAACTTACTCCTCCGCTAGCATTGCCTTCTTTACTAGCTTCTTCAGCAGCTTTCTTCTGTGCCCTGAGCTCTTCAGCAGCTGATTTGACACGTTCGAATTGCCTGTCTCTGTTTTCAAATGTCAAATTAGTGATGAATTTCTTGTAATCTTTCTTCTCTTTTTCTTTTA
Source organism: Plectranthus barbatus (assembly GCA_026898455.1). Lineage (NCBI taxonomy): Eukaryota > Viridiplantae > Streptophyta > Magnoliopsida > Lamiales > Lamiaceae > Plectranthus > Plectranthus barbatus. The sequence continues at coordinate 201,349 of JAPKLW010001367.1, read as the reverse complement.
GAGTAGCTATCCGCCTCCTCTTTACTTTCCTTGTTTCTTGACTTTGTTCTTTCGCAGTTCTGAGATACTTAGGAATGTAGTCGGGATCAGAGGTATGAGCCAAGTTGGTCTGGCTAGACGTATTCTCTGTTGTAATCTCTTTTTCAGCAATTCTAGCAGACTTGTCTTCTGCCTCGACTTTTTCAATTACATCTTTGTCAGGCAGAAGTTCCAACCGTTTTCTGGTCTTCTTCTTTGCTATTACTGCTGGTGGTTTCGTAGCAACTCTCTTCGGTGATGGAATTGGTATTGCTAATTCTCCAATAATAGTTTGAGAATGTTGAGGTTCCATTGAAGTCATGATGTTGTTGATCTGATCAACTGGAAGATTTCCTAACATCTCAATGTCTGCAAGGTTTTTGAAGCATTGATCTGTGTCGGCAGTCTTCTTTAACACTGCCAATTCTTCTTCTGATATTGGAATGGAATGTTGGAGTCTAGGTTCTGCTAAGCTCGCGTCATCTGGTTCCTCTGGAGATGTAGGTTTAGCCTTGTCTACATTAGACTTCCCTTGTAGCTTCCGCGGATTCCTGATGTTGATTGGCTTGGGCTTGCAACGTGTTAACGGAATATAGTCGGTAGACAGAAGTGCAACGCCTCGGTCGAATCCTGTATTAGTAAACAGAATCTCCAACAGTTTACTGATCTTCAGCCCAAAGTTTACATTCGAAGAGAATGTTCCATCTACTTCCATGTAAGTATTCTTCTTGGCATGTTCTGCCCAACGTTCAAAGATGAATTCGGCCCAATTACCCTTAACATTGTCTTGTAATGCCATCATCACGACATACTTCTTAGCAGAGAGCTCCGCATACGATCCAGCATCACACTGGAGCATTTTGATTACAATCTCTGCAAGGAGTTTGTACTCCTCTGTTAAGGTGTTGATGGAGGTGTTAGCCTTAAATTTTTGCCTCTTCTCTCCTGGCTTCTTCCAAAGGTTCCACCTTCTTTCCATTTCGGCTGTATCAGTTATCTTATACTGAGAAATTTTGGCTCCATAGTTCCGAAGCCCAAAAGTGCGAGCAAGTAAATCAGCACTCACTTCTACGATATTTCCATAGACACATGTTTTGAAAGATTTCTGATCATCGCTCATAACAACTCTAGCATAAAATTCAGGAACCATATGCGGATGAAACTGATCAGGTTCAGCAGTGAGATACTTTACCAGCAATTCAGAATCAAGAAGATCCAAAATCCATTTAGGAAATTGTTTGTTGGCGAGCGGCATGTACAGAATCCGGTCTTTCATAATCTGAGCAACTCGTCACCGTTCTCCCGAGTGCGTGGACAGCTTCTTCTGTCTGGCCATGGTTACTAATGTGTAGTAAGGGATGGACTCATCAATGTCCTCCTTCTTCTCAATACCGGTGAACTCTGGTGCATGTCGAACATGCAGGGGCGAGCAAGTGGTTGAGGGGTAGATAAATGATGCAGGTTGGAGATTAACAGTCTCAAGATTCTCAGATGAATCTGTATTTTGATGTGAGGAGTTGGGAGAATCTTGATTTGAGGCCATGGTTGAGTAGGGTTTTCGGAAGATTTTGAGAGGGTTTTTGGAAATGGGGGATGAGTGAATATCTGAAGGCAAAAATTGAAGAGATTCGAGATCTGATGAAGGTGTAGAGGATTTCGAAGTAAGTGAAGAAATCAACGGTGTAGATTGAGTTTATTTGAATTTCAATCGACGGTTCGGGTTGAGAGTCAGATCGTGAGTAGAGTCACGTCTCTCGGTGCTCGATTGTGAATAACGTGGCACAGCCTCATTTGTCGCCATAGTCTGAATGCATTAAATGTTTTACCAGAGCGAAACGCAAACGTCCCATGTCTGATTTGAAAACTTCAGCAGCCGTTTGTGGTAGAGGTGAACAAATGCTACCACGTATGTCATGGTTTCATCATTACAATCTCGGCATTGCTTTTTATGCAAGATTATAATTTCTTCCGATTTGACCTCCGCAGTGATGAATTATCTCACTTCTACTTAGTGACTCTTCAACTTCAGCAGCGAATAGTTACCAATGCCTTCTCTATAAATAGCATAGCATTGCGATGTAGTGGCTACGTCTTCATGTGATTCTTGCTCTTCTTCTCACAAATTTCCATCAATACGAAAATATGGAGCAGAATCAATCTCTCTATGTTCCACGACATAGAATTCTCTGTGATGCTGGTCTATATGAGGAATACGAAGCAGATTACCACATAGCAGAGTGGGTTATGTCTAGCCTCCAAGCTTGTGGATTGGCTAGGTTCATCTCCTTGACACCTCATGCTTTCCAAAGAGAGCATCTACAGTTCTTCTTTCAACAGAGTCAGCCGATTGGAGACTCCATTGTAGGTGTTTTCAGAAACCATTTGGTGAGGTGGACTGTTGATACTTTTGCTTCAGAGTTTGGTCTACAGAGGGGTCCAAATTCTGTGTTGGAGTATCGCAGTAATGAGATTGCCCCAGAATGGTCTTCCTGGAAGAGGTGGAGGCGATCTGCTGATCTGGATTTTTTCACCTACCCCTTCAGCATATGGATTACTTCCTCGTTACCAAGTCCTCTTCGAGATCGTTTGTGGGATGATCGTGGGAGTGAATCCAGATGACATGATTTTCTCCCGCGAAGTTTGGAAAGTCATGATGGCGATTGACGACCGGGCAGAGGTAGATTGGGCGTCGTTTGTCTTCCAGAGGGTCCGGCAAAGTGTTCAGCAGTTCCCGCGACTTCATCTTCCCTACGGGATGCCTCTGAGTTGGCTGCTTGAACAGAGATTCAGCGATCTCACTTTAGGTCCCTCGAATCTCCGCGAAATAGACTTTTATCCTTTTGTACCGTACTCGCCCTTTGATTGAGTCGTCTGTTGTAGTTGTCTTTTGATGATGTACATAAGATAATGTCGTTTTGATCGTGACAAACTCATATAAATGCATTCAATATTAAACATCTTCTTGATAGTTGCCCTGTCGATCAATTGCTTGATAACCTTGTTAAAAATATAGCAGAGCGATGGTTGGTAGCAGAGAATCCTTCCTTTAGCAGAGATGTTAAACCTAGCATAAGATCCCTTTTCAGCATAGACCTTAATTCAATAGCAGAGATTCTATTTGCTAGCAGAGGCCTTGTCTCTAGCAGAGACTTCAACGCTAGCGTAGATCTCATTTGCTGGCAGATGCTTTTAACTCTAGCAGAGATTGTATTCACTAGCAAATGCCTTTATTTCTAGCAGAGATCGCATCTCTAGCAGATGCCTTTATCTCTAGCAGAAATTGTACTTCTAGCAGCGATTACATTTGCTAGCAGATGCCCTAACTCTAGCAAAGCTTTCATCTCTAGCAGAAATTGTATTCGCTAGCAGAAGCCTTAACTTTAGCAAAGCCTTCATCTCTAGCAGAAATTGTATTTGCTAGCAGATGCCTTAACTTTAGCAAGGCTTTCATCTCTAGCAGATTAAATGACTATGTCGATTGCGTATTCCAAGAATTAAGTTGACCGATCCGTCGTGGCGTCTGTCTATTCGTAGGATGACAGATTGATAATAACTCTGGTAGGTTGAATCTGATCAATTCTGGCGAGATGAGTTAAGATCTTTCCTTTATAGATACCCTGTTGTAAGTATCCTTGTTGACACAATAACCCTTTTCTTGAAACAAAAATTTTCAAGAACCAAGATGGATTCACCAGGTCAATCTCTTGAATTGCGCCGAAATCAGATCCTTCACGAGGGTGGTTTGAACTCTTTATACGACAATACTCCGAGAGTGGTAGAGATGATCATGTCAAGGTTAAATCGTAGTGGATTAACCCAATTTGTTACTGCTACTCCACAACGTTTCCAAGGCGACATTCTTCGAGAGTTCATAGAGAGTTGTTCTGTGGAGGAAGATGGTATTTACGGTTTCTTCCTCGGCAAACTCATCTATTGGTCACCAGACATCTTTTCTCGTCGATTCGGTCTTCCCAGAGGCCCTGGTTCCATTTTCAGCCATCGTGTGACAGATATTGCCCCTGAGTGGTCGGCGTGGCATAAATGGAGACGTCTTCCGTCGTTGGAATTTTCCTTGTCGGTCTCTGCATATGATCTGCGCACTCCTTACTGGGTGCTCTATCGTGTAGCCAACAATATGTTGATGGGAGAGTGCTGTGACGATACATTCTTCTCAAAGGAAACATGGCAGTTAATGATGGCAATTGACGATGAAGCCGATGTAGATTGGGCGAAGTACATCTACGACAACGTTCGAGATTGCATTGAATATTATCCTGCCGTGCCTCTACTCAACGGGATGCAATTTAGTTGGTTGTTAGAGCAGAGTTTCCCTCAATTAGCAGAGGGGCCATCGAATCTTGTAAATGCGAACTTCTTTCCGTTTAAGCCTTCTTCCTTTTAGGATCTTGAATGTAATGTTGACTTCAAATCTCCCCTGTTCCGTGTAATGACATCTTGTTGATGAATAAAAAGATGTATTGAATCTCTTCGACTTTTTGTCGTCTCTGCTGTGCTAGCATACGTGTCTCAGCAGCTTGAGTTGTGTCTGATATGAATTACTATTTTTCACACACAATCATCAAGTGTTATCATTTAAGGCGGTAGATGTCTGTCTGAATCAAAAGATTTGTGCTATCCTTTGTTATCCTCTTTAAGCTTTCGTGGAATAGAGCGTCAGAAAATCCATGTAGAACGATTTGCCGTAAGTAGCTTTATCGTAACAGGTGGCGCTTCCCCCTTTGTCGAGACTCTTCGACTTCTGCCCTTCTGGATTTGAATTTATTTGATAAGACATTTTGGAAGAGTGTTCACTCTGTGAATAGAGCCATGATCTGGCTATAAATAACATCACACTTATCTTCCTGAACTTCATCTTTCACTCAGCCTTCTTGAGCTTCATCTTCTCCTCTTCCTTTATTATAACGTTGTCTTCTCTATTTGCTCCAAAGATGCATAACATTACAAGAGCTCCCAGTGATCTGTCTATCACTCGCAACCAGATTCTTCATGAATCAGGGTTGTACTTTGAATACGGTATCAATTGTCGTGTTCCTAACTTTGTGATGGGGGCTCTTCATGAGAGTTCCCTGACCCAATTTTTGACAACTATGCCGTCAAAATTTCAGAAACAAGCACTTCAGAGTTTTATCTTCAGGAGTAAAACTGATGATAATGCTATCTGGAGTTGCTTTGATGATGAGGTGGTCTGCTGGAGTCCGGCCCTGTTTTCTCAGAAATTCGGCCTTCCTCGAGGTCCAGTTCGTGTTATGGACGTTTTCCACCATTTGACTGCTCCAGAGTTCCGTTACTGGAATGAGTGGAGACAATCTGCTGACTATGAGTTTTCACCATCTCCTTCGTGTTTGCATTTGAAGGAGGAATACAGGGTCATCTTTGACGTTGTGAGCAATGTCACCTTTGGCGTTCCTGCTGAGAATTACGTGATGAATCAAAGGATTTGGAGACCCATAATGGCTATTGATGCGGAGAGGAAGGATGTTGACTGGGCTGAATTCTTCTTCGACGGAGTGAGGAGATGCATCGATCTTTTCCCTCAGATTCCTCTACCAACTGGCATGCAGCTTAGTTGGTTGCTTGGGCAGTCATTTCCTCATCTGGTCTCTGAAGGAGTTCCTTTGATGGGTTATGACTTCTATCCATTGAGAGCTCATTTCCCAAATTGTGGTTGAGGAATGCTCTAAATTCTCCTTCCTTGTAGCCGTCATAGAACTCTTAGTTAGCTTTTTAGCAGAAATGTTGTGTTTGATGATGTGGTAGCTCTTTTCTTGTACTTTCAGTGTTTGTAATCCAAAGTATGATAATGAACATCCATCTTTCAAAAATATTCTTATAGACAGAATGAGAGCTAGGACTCATTCATCCACTTCAGCATCAAACTCCATGAAACTCAAGTTCAAGTATAATAATTTTTAAACCCGGTTTTCTGGAAGTGATAACAATTTAGTCTGAATACTGTAGACTCCAGATAAGTGATAAAATGAAATAATGTGAGTCTGATCGTAGCGAATCACTATCCCTGAAGGAGTTATTGTGATTCTCGAGCCATGCACTAGATTAGACCTGTGACTACCTATCGTCACAACGCTTTTCATTTCGAGGCAACGATTGAGTTTCCAATGTTGTGAATCATCACATTCCTGTTCTCAATGGATCAGTTCGTCATTAATACGGTGGTTGTCATTCGTCTATAAGTAGACGCTTCAGACTCTCTTTGCTTCACCTCAATCATCCTTTCCAAAAATCTTTTCAGAAAATGTCTTCTCCTTCTTCAAGTGTGTCACACCACGAATCCCCTGCTTCGTCTTACTCTAATCCAAGTTCCCCAGTTTCTCCCATGGACCATTTGACTATCAACCGAAATCAAGTCTTCTGTGAGGCGAACCTTCGTCGGTGCTATGCGAGCGATCCTAGGGTTCCGGATGTGGTGATGCAGAAATTGGTATCATCGGGGATTGACAAATATGTTACTGTTACTCCTCAACATTTCCATGAAGAGGCGCTTCAGAAATTTTTCAGCCAGGCGCAAGTTGAGGGTGACGCTATCTTCGGTTTTCTGAACAACAGTTTGGTGAAGTGGAATATTGATTCCTTCGCACGAGACTTCAGCTTACCCCAAGGCAACAGTTCTGTCTTCGACTATCGCTCTGGTGATGTGGCGCTGGAGTACTCTTGTTGGAATCGTTGGAAGAGAGGATATTGGAGTGAGTTCTCCACCATGGTGTCTCCACTAGGCCTTCGTCCTGAGTACGGTATACTGTACGACATCTGTAACGGAATGGTGAACGGAATATATGCCGACGAGGAGCTATCTCTCACCAAAGGTGTCTGGCAAGCGATGATGGTAGTCGACGATGGATGGCTCCATGCCAATTGGGCGAAGCTTGTGTTTGACCAGGTGAAGGATGTTGTCAACTGCTGGCCTAACATTGGGTTGTCAAACGGGATGCAGCTTAGTTGGTTGCTGGAGCAAACCTGTCCAGATCTTGCTGTTGGCCGCTCAACCCTTCGTCCATCCGACTTTTTCCCAAGAGATCCTCGTACCATGTGATGTCCGTAGCTTATAATCTGAAAATTCTCTTTTTTTTTTTAATGTATGCTCTCCTCCCTTCTCTGCTTTCCATTATTTATATCTTTTGTGCAATGTCTTGAGTATGTATTTCATAGATCATAGAAATCCGTAATAATGATCAAGACAGTTAACATCTTCTGCAAAATAACCATAAGTGCTTTGCTGAATAATGAGCATCTTTATACTTCGAATATTAAATCTTCATGAAATCCAGAAAGAATGAAAACCATATTTCATTCATCCAAGGTCTCGTCTAATCCTATAAGCCCCAATTTAATGCATAACTCCTTAAATCTTGACTCTGGAAGCGGTTTTGTAAAGATATCCGCAATTTGATCTTCAGTGCATATATACTTGACGTCAATGTCCTTCTTCTCCTGATGATCTCTGATGAAATGGTGACGAATATCAATGTGCTTTGTTCTGGAGTGATGAACGGGATTCTTTGTAATACACATGGCACTGTTGTTATCATAGTATATTGGCACACGTTCAGGAGTAATTCCATAGTCCTGCAACTGTTGTTTTATCCAGATAATCTGTGAACAACAACTAGCAGCTGCCACATACTCTGCTTCTGTGGTCGAAGTGGCAACAGAGTGCTGCTTCTTGCTAAACCAGCTTATGAGCTTGTGTCCCAGAAATTGACATGTGCCACTGGTGCTCTTCCTGTCAATCCTGCATCCTCCGAAGTCTGAATCCGAGTATCCACTTAAAGAAAGGCTATCAGCTCTTGGATACCAGATTCCTAGTCCTTCCGTGCACTTCAAATAGCGAACAATCCTCTTAGCAGTATCAAAGTGAATCTTCTTAGGATTGGCTTGATATCTTGCACATAATCCAACAGCATAGGAGATATCAGGTCTGCTAGCAGTGAGGTATAGCAGTGACCCTATGATTCCTCGATACAGAGTAGGATTTATATCTTCGCCTTCTTTCTCCAGAGCAGCAATGCAGGTTGTGCTTATAGGAATTCGTAAACTCTTAGTCTTTTCTGGACAATACTTTGCAATAAGATCACGAGTATACTTCTTCTGGTGAATGAAGATTCCCTCTCTGGACTGTTGAACTTGCAATCCAAGGAAATAAGACATTTTTCCCATCATGCTCATTTGAAAGTTGTTGGTCATGAGATCGGAGAATCTATCACATAGATCTTGGTTCTTTGACCCAAAAATTATATCGTCAACATATATTTGAACTAGCAGAATGCTATCTCCATCTTTGATGCGAAAGAGAGTTTGATCTATCCTCCCTTTCTGAAATCCATTGGATAGCAAGAACTTGGATAAGGTTCCATACCAGGCTCTTGGTGCTTGCTTCAGACCATATAGTGCCTTCTTGAGTCTGTAAACTTGATTTCCATGTTCAAATCCTGGAGGTTGTTCGACGTAGACTTCCTCCTTGAGTTCTCCATTTAGAAAAGCACTCTTCACATCCATTTGCATTACATCAAACTCGTGATATGCAGCATATGCTAAGAATAAACGAATTGCTTCCAGTCTTGCCACTGGAGCAAACGTCTCATCATAGTCGATGCCCTCGCATTGTCTATATCCTTTGGCTACGAGTCTTGCTTTATTTCTTACAACTGTACCAAACTCATCCTTCATGTTTTTGAATACCCACTTAGTGCCTATCACACTTTGATGCTCTGGCCTGTCTACTAGCTCCCACACATTGTTTCGTGTGAATTCTGCAAGCTCCTCTTACATAGCATTCACCCAATCGGGATCTAGCAGAGCTTCGTCGACTTTCTTGGGTTCTTCACTAGAAATGTAGCAAGCTAACATTGCATTGGCATTTCCTCGCCTTGTTAATAATGGATCATTAACATTCCCAAGGATTCCTTCTGGAGGATGAGCACGTAACCAAGTAGGTCTCACTTGTGTTAGATTCTCAGCATCTGGTGCTCCTTCTTGATCGTCATCTGCTGTAATATTCCTTTCGTCATTTGTCTGATGCTCAGCATTTGGAATGTCAGCATTTCCTTCGCCCTTGTTTGAAACTTCTGCTATAGGATCTTTATGATTAAGAACATCTTCGGTAGGTATTTCAGCAGCAGACATCTCAGGAATGGGAAACTCCGTGGCTGGTATCTCAGTAGTGGGTACTTCAGCATTCAATTGTTCTGCTACAGTTTGGTCTGCTACAGCCTCCAACGATTCAGCATCGTCTTTAGCATCTCTTGCGGAATCTGGAGCTACTTCGTCGTCTTCTTCATCAATCACTTCAAGGGTAGTTGATTTGGTTATGATGTGTGTAGGTTTGGCCTCAGCATGATCATTAGCATCACTGGCCTGGTCAGCAGTTTGATCCCCTGCTGCGTGCGTCTCGTTTGGATTGCATTCATTCATAGACTTAGTCGGATCAATACTCATATTCTCGAAAGAATTTAAAAATGTTTGATCATTGACATCATTAGTCTCATGATTGCTAATCTTTTTTCCTTTACTTTCACTGCGCACTAAAGTAGACTCATCAAAAATAACATTGCATGTTATTTCCACAATGCCAGTAATCTTATTTAATACCCTATAACCTTTATGAGTGGGATGTCCATAACCAAGGAGTACACCCTCGTCAGATTTAGGTGAAAAGGTATTAAGTTTAGATTTACCGTTATTGTGAATATAACATGTAGAACCAAATGCACGTAGATGAGCTATAGAGGGCTTACGACCATGATACACTTCATAGGGAGTCTTGTTGAATCTGCTTGTGACAGCACTCCTATTCTGTGTGTAACAGGCCGTCATGACTGCTTCACCCCAGTATTTAGCAGGAAGTTTGGAATCTGCTAACATTGATCGAACGGCTTCCTTCAGCGTCCGATTCCTCCTTTCTGCTAAACCATTCTGTTGAGGAGTCCTTGCTGTAGATTTTTCATGTGATATCCCAGCTTCAGCACAGAAATCCATCAGCACTCCATTACAGAATTCTGTTCCATTGTCAGATCGAATACGCTTTACAGTAACTTCTTTACTGTTCTGCTCCTTGAGAATCAATTCGGGCAGAATAAGCTTTACTTCATCCTTTGTCTTTAGTAATCGCACCCATGTGTACCTGGAGAAATCATCAACCACCACTAGTGTATATAGACGTTTACTTACAGTGGGTGGTGTAACTGGACCAAAAAGATCCATATGAAGTAGGGGTGGCAACTCGTGCGTGCTGGGTCGTTATCGTGTCGACACGACCCATTAAGGTCCGACACGAACACGATCTGTTAAGGATATGCTCGACACGAACACGACACGACCCATTAAGCCTCAAACACAAACACGACACGGACACGACACGAACACGATATTGACCTGTTAAGAACCCGATCTGATAACACGATATTGACACGAACACGACACGTACACGATATTGACCTGTGAAAATTGTTAAATTAGGTTGATAAATGAAAAAATAGTAGTAATAATAATAATAAAATATATTATTTATTAATTTCTTAGTGGGTAACATGAACACGAACACGACACGAAATACAATATATTATCGGATAACACGAACACGACACGAAATACGATACGTTATCGGATAACACGAACACGACACGAACACAACACAAACACGACACGAAAATTTCGTGTCCTTATTGGGTTGACACGATAATGACACGAACCCATTAAGGCCCAACACTAACCCATTATTATCGTGCGGGTTCGTGTCGGGTTATCGTGTCGTGTCGAAAATTGCCACCCCTAATATGAAGCAATTCCAGAACTCTTTGTGATGTCTCCTTTTCAGGATTTGTTTTGAAGGACGATTTGGTCTGTTTTCCCTGTTGGCAAGATTTGCATACTCCTTCTTTGCGAAAGATCTCATTTGGTAGACCTATAACAAGCTTATTTTTGGCAAGATGGTTAATAGTTTTGAAATTTAAGTGATTGAACCTCTTATGCCATAGCCATGTTGTTTCCTCCTTATTAAGAGCTAGAAAGCAAGAATGTTGTTGACCACTTTGCCAATCGACAATATATAATCCACCCTTGCGAATGCCTCGTAATTTTACTTCTCCTGAAATAGCATCAGCAATAGTACAACCAGTATTTTTAAAGGATACGATATACCCATTCTCACATAATTGACTAATGCTGAGTAGATTATGCTTCAGGTTGGAGACGAGTGCTACGTTGACGATTGTTAATCCATTCCTTTCAATGCAGCCACGTCCAATAACTTCTCCTTCACTGTTGTCTCCAAACTTGACTTTTGGACCGTTGAACAATCTTCTTATGTGTGAGAACAATTCTTCATTTCCAGTCATATGAGCAGAGCAACCGCTGTCCAGGACCCATTCATTTGATATGTATGTTTCCGTAGCTATGGAGTCCTGTTCCTGCAAGCAAATCAGGTAAATTTAGGTACCCGTTTAGTGTCGGGTCCTGCAGGATTAGCGTGAAGCATAGTTTCTTTCGGAACCCACATCTTAGTGATTTTCAAGACTCTTGTCTTGGTTTCACTATTGACCACTTTCTTGACCTTTGGCATGAAATTTCTATTTCTAGATGACTGAATATATTTAGCCATCCTTGCCCTTGAAATAGAATGTGTAATGGGCACAGGCTTTGTATAGACATTTTTTCTATGCCATGTATACTGTGGGTAGCTGGGTCTCACAGCATTGTATTGTGTAGGCCTACTCTGATGAAGATTAGGATGTACTATCCTTGCGTTGAAATTAGAACGCTCAGTACTCCTAGAGTTAGTTGAGTAGGGTTTAGTGTATGATCTAGGATTCCTCTGTTGGAATCTATCAAGTACTTGCCTATTATTCATCACTTGATTCTTCTACTGAGGCTTAGAGTTGCGTCCATTATTTGTCCTTGGGATCCTCTGCTGAGGTCCATTGGATAAAGGCCTAGCAAACTCTGTCCTCTGCTGAGATCTAGCAGATGAACCATTGGCTTTCTTTGATACAGACTTCTGCTGAGCTTCAATGGACATACTCTGCTGAGGTTTATTCTTTGTTTTAGCTATTGACTTAGCAGACAAAGTTTCAGCAGACACTACTCCTTTACCTTTTTCAATAGAGCTATACCCTGCAGTAACAAACGAAATTGGATTCTGTATAAAAGAATTATCATTGGATTTTGACATCCTTTTTGATGATTGGCATCCAAGTCCAGACCTATCAGAGTGATGTCTTTGACTGTTTACAAGGGCATTGAGAGCTGCCTTGCTGGATGCATACATGCAAATACAATCCTCTTTTGGTTTGGTTTTTAATGCTTGATTTTCTTTTTCTAACGTTTGAAACTTCTCTGACAGCATCGAGAAATTTTCTTTTAATTTTGAAAATTCTTCACTTTCTAACCTCAGTCTCTCGACTTCTTCGGTTAGGCTTGTAATGTGAAGTTTCAATGAAGTATTTTCTCCTACGATTTCATTTTTGATCTCATACATTTTTGCAAATTCTAATGATAGCTGCACTAAGTAGTCTTCTTCAGAATCGAAATGTGATTCCTCCGATTGGTCTATAATTTGATTGCTAGATGAAATAGTAGACAATACCTCTGCTTCCTCAGCAGCGAGAGCTGATTCATTGGTTTCCTCGGCATCATTGTCCGCATCAGGAAATTGATCTTCAGTGATGTCTGCCATTAGCACGAACAAGGCTTCTTCACTATCTTCTTCTTCTGACGAGCAATAGAACTCTTCTTCATCAGCAATATCTGTCCTGGTTAGCAATGCTTTGGTTACGGCTTTCACAGTGCATCTTTCGAATCGTTGTTTCAGGCGATCTCGTTCTTCTTTGCTGACCTTTGGGCAATCATGCTTCAAGTGATCTGGAGAACCACACTCAAAGCAAGTTCTAATTTTTCGCTCTATAGAGCGGTTAGATGTTGATGATGTAATTTCTTTTACTTCCTTTTCGGCCTTTGCTTCATTCAGCATCCGTTGCATTTTCTTCATTTGTTCTTCCAGTTCATTGATCTTTAGATCAACTGCTTGTGTACCTGCACTGGAAGTTCCTTCTTTCGAGGGTGATGCTGGAGTGGGTCTTTCTGGTTTATAGAAAGATCTCTTTGTCTTGAATTTGTTGTAGTCCTTCTTAGCGAAGTATGCTAAATCTTCAGCGTTCCCAGCATAGTTTGAACAGGCGCCTTGTGCTACAGCTGTTTCATTCTTCTTCGACTGATGTATAATAAATTCATGTGCTTTAAGTTGAGCAAATACCTCAGATGTAGTCATTTTGTTGAGGTCTTTCTCACTCAAGCTCGTCACTTTTGCGAACCAGTCATCTCTTGGATAGAGTTTGGAAATGATTTTATTGTTCATTTCTCCATTGTCATACTTCTTTCCAAGACTCCTTAGTTCACCAATTATTGTGTTGTAACGTTCCTCCATGATTTGAATAGTTTCTCCTGCACGCATAGAAAAAGATTCATACTTGTCTACAGCTACCTGTAGTTTGTTGCGTCTCATTTGTTCCGTTTCCTGAGAAGACTCGCACACGTAGTCCCACATTTCTTTAGCAGTTTCCATGTCAAGCGCCTTGTCTTTCATCAATTTTGGAAGAGAGTCAAGAATGAGTTTCTTTGCCACGTGCTCTAGTTGAGCTCTCTTCTTGTCTTCACTGGTGTATTCGTCAAATGGTTTAGGAACCATTTCAGGTCTTGGGGGTCTTGGTTCTCCTCCAGCAGCATCTTCAGCACGTCCTTGTCCTATAAAAGTGTTAACTTTCATAATCTGAATAGGACCTCTTAACAGTATGTCAGCCATCTCAGGGTGTATGCTCTGAAGTTGTATGAGAGCCATCTTCTTCCAGGATGAGAAGTTCTCTCTGTCATACTCTCCAAGGGAGTGGTTCATCATTTTGTATGCTCTTTGAGTGATTTCCTGAGCTGAATATAAAAAAAACAGGTATAAAAGTGCAAGGAAAGCGATAGATCTGGTCTTAAAGCGACTCAGAAGCAGTCGGTTTTTCAACCTCCTGCTCTGATACCACTTGTTGGTCCCGAAATATCAAAGTCGTCGTGTTGGAATCTTAACACGAAATGCAGCGGAATATAACAAAGTCACTTGCACTTAATATCGTTATTAGCAAAATGTTTTCTTAGCTCAAGTTGTTGTTTAAATTAGTTTACAGACATACACTAGCAACTCTGTTGCTAGGTTTTAAATCAATCTTCGAACGGTAAACCAATAAAGCAGTAAGTAAGGCAGTAAATGAACACAAGATTTATAGTGGTTCGATCAAATTGATCTACGTCCACTCCTTAGCCGAAGCGCTAAGAATTTCACTAGAAAAGTATACAGAATACAAGGAATCGCCTTTCCAGTTAAGTAGGCAGTGAGCTTTCGGCCTGGCTACTTGACAGCTATCCTCCGTAAATCTGAACTTCTCCGAACACAGCTCCGGGCAAGTCAAGAGCACACCTTCGTAAAACTTGTCCTTTGCTAATGAGGCATTTATAGTTTGCCTCTGAACTTAATAAGTCTGCGGCTAATGCCCGTGTGAGTCACAATCTTTCAAGAGTGACTGTTGGATTCTTTTCTGAAAGAAATAAATCCCAATGATTGAGATATCCTTGAATGCAATCAGGAATATCTTCAATGGAGTGTCAGTACTTCAGTGAACGACACCACAGGTTGTTGAGAGTCTTCAGATAGACTTTAAGATGGCTCTCAACTGACTACTTTTAAGGATCACTTTGTCAAGGGAATCTTTAGCTTGAGCGTTCGTGAAAGAGTAAAGTGATAAGAGCACTTGTAGATTGTAAAAGCAGTAGTCTATCCAGTTCTTGAGTTTGCCTTTTATAGTTGGAGATTCAAAACTTGAATCTCCATACCCGTTAGACACAACGGCTTCTTTCTCCAAGAATGGATTAACTTGATAGAACGCCTTTCTGAGTAGAGATGTACTTCCCATACTACTTGGGGAAAGTCTCGTCCCTTGTGCATCCTTTTTGTCAGAGTCGCAGTCCGGCTTCAACTTTGCTAAAGGTATATTTCTTGAGATCCTTTGACTTTGATACTTCATTGTTATGCTGAAAGATTTTAATGCTAACTCCTTAGCATTCTAGCAATCTTTTCAGCCAAATGCTGGCAATCCTTGTTCGCTTGTTTTTCTAGCAGCTTGTGAGTTGGACGCTGACTCCGTCTGCTCGTTGTCTGCTAGGGATTCTTCACAGCATACTAGTCTATTACAACTCAAAGTATTACTTATACAGGACTTTACAAGTTGTGTTAGACGCTCTAGATTTCAGCAAATGATCGACCATCTAAATAAGGTTTGATTCAACAAAACCTTTTACAAATAGGTCCTAAGGAAGATTTTAGAGATAATTCCCAACACTTTACCTTGCTTACCTTGTGTTTGAGTAGCCTCCTCCTCCTCCCCCTCCTCTTCATCATGTGTTGGTTGAGGTTCTTCTTCGCCTTCATTGTCATCGCCTTCATTGCCTTGACTTTCGCCTCCATGTAAGACGTTAGCTAGCATCTCCTCTTGTTCCCTCAATAGATGTGCACCATATTCTTCAAATTGTTGATGTTGAGCAAATGTCTCATCATCAAAAATAGAATGAATGACACTTTCATGATGAGAAGAAAAATGATGATGAGTGGAAGAAGGAGTGGGAATAAATGTATCATCATTTTCCCTAATATTGATGGAAGATGAACGACGACGAGATGATGAACTAGTACCCCCCCTACCCGTATCTTTTGCCTTTCCCTTGGATTGAGATGATTTAGAAGATATGATGAAATTGAAGGAAGAATTAAGAAATGAAGAATATGAATTTAGTAGACTAATAAGCTATAAAAACTATACTAATTGAACAATAAAATTGAGCACAAGAAAGCAAATTGAGCACAAGAGAGAAGATTGAAAATTGAGAATGAGAGGTGTGGTAAAAATGAAGGGGGGGGGTATTTATATTACAAAATTTGTATTGTCCAACGGATCATGATCCGCGCCCGGGCCGAACCGGCCCATTTTCCCAAAAATCGTATTTAAAAAAAAATAGAAAAACCAGCGGTTCGACGGGCCAAAAAATCTGGAACCGGAACCGGCCCGGCTAGAATAGGCCACGGCTCCGGTTTGGAACCGTCCCTGCCGGTTCTGGGCCGGTTCGGCCGGTTCCGGGCTGAAGTGGGCATCTCTAAGTGTACCTTTATTCGATAAATGATGTATTAGTATTTGGTGATTAGGTAGTGTCCCTGCTTAGTTAGGGCTTCGTAGCCTATATTTGGCTTCTCGTCGTTGTTACATTGGCGAGCAGCTATCGGTTCTCATTGGAAGGCTTACCCAAGCAGGTTGGGGGACCACATTGTACTAGTGTCCTTGGTAGTGTCGTTTGGCGTCGTAGTTCTTTCTAGCGGCATCCAAAAAGATCTTTTGACTGTCGTAATAATTTGTCTTTGCATTAAGTGTAGGGTTTTCCGTGTCTCTTTGTGTTCCAACTGTCTTTTCTTTACAAAAAGATTTTTTCTTACCCAAAACCCTTATTTTGAGTGTAGCCTTTTCACATTCAGTTTGCCAGTTGAAACTTTGTTTGTTGTGCCAAATCTCATTTGTCGTGTACCAGCGTGGATCGAGTCCCAGGAGCCATAGGAGGATAGTATCAGCGTGGGGAGAGTCCTCGCTTCTCTAACTCGATATGGTGGTCTGTTTGCTTTCTTCTTTTTTTTACAGGATCTTTGCACTCCTAGCAGCCCAGATAGCGATGAATAGTAGGGGCAAGGAGGGAGCAATATAGATGGGAAGAGAAGGGGGGATAAAATGGACATAAACCAAATGGAGGCAAAGGAAAATAAGTGAGTTAAGAGTTCAAATGTCATAACGTTGGAATCTTGAGTTGGAACTGTTGTGGGCTTAGGAACCCACTGATAGTTCGTATCTTAACGAAGATCTTGAAAGAGGAAAAACCTGACTTGACATTTTTAATGGAAAAAAAAAAGACGAGCAGTGAGATGAAATAATTGGCTAATAGAGTTGGGAAGTATGAAGGATGTCTTAGTGTGGATTGTGAGAGGTATAATAGAGGTAAAAGGGGCGGTATCACACTTTTGTGGAATGATTAATTCATAGTGCACATCCAGCCATATTCATTACATCATATAGAAGGCGTGATACATAAAGATGGTGAAAAATAGTGGAGTTTAGGAGGTTTACGGTTGGCATGAAGCTGATAACAAATTAAAACAAGTGAATAAAGGAACTAAAGATGAAAAAAAAATATTTGTAGGAAACTTTAATGAAATTTTATGTAGCACGAAAAAAAGAGGAGGCAAAGATAGAGCAGGAGTCCACATGGACCAGTTTCGAGAGTGCTTGAACGAATGCAAAGTCTTGGAGCTTGGGTATGAGGGATGTAAGTTCACATGGTACAACATCATAGATGAACAAAATAGTGTGGGATGCTGACTCAATCGAGTCATAGCCTCAGAGAAATGGAAACTGCTATTCCCTTGTTATAGGGTTAAACATCTCCCTAGATTGAAGTCTAATCATGCCCCAATTATTGTGGTAGGATAAAAAGAGATGGAAGTTTAAAGCACGACGAGAAGGCAAAATATGTTCTGCTTCGAGCAAATGTAGTGCTGAAGGAGTTCAACGAAATTATCAAACAAGACTCGAAGAAGACATACAAAAAATATAATATTACTGGAAAATTAAAGTAGTGTGGAGAAGAGTTAAATAGGTGGGCGATGCAAAAGTTTGGAAAAGTAACAAAGAAGAAAAATTAGTTTTTTCAACTACTGGAGACTATTGAACCAAGAATGAATACGGAAGATGGGAAACAAGAAAACAAAAAGATTGAGGCAGAATTGGATAACATTTTAGAGAAGGAAGAGACGATGTAGTTCCAACGCAGTCGTGTCTTGTGACTACAAGATGGAGATAGGAATACTCAAATCTTTCACCAAAAAGCATCTCAGTGTAAAAAACAAAATACAATCAAGAGATTGACAAATGGAGATGGCAAAGTCATCACAAAACAAGAGGAGATTATGACCGAGCTAGCCAATTATTTCAAGGAGCTATACAAGAGAGATGAGAGAGTGGAGGGTGGTGAGATCTGGGATAGGATGGAGTGCAAGGTGACTGTGGAAAATAACGACAAGTTGATGGAACCTTACACGAGTAAAGAAGTCGATGAGGCTTTAAAGCAGGTGTATCATTCAAAGGCGCATGGACCAAACGATATGCCTCCCTTCTTCTTTTTTTAGAAATACTGGTACTTACGTAAGGATGATGTGCTTAACATTTTGAACCATGGGGATACATCTATCCTCAACCATTCTTACATTATTCTTATTCTTAATATTAAAAATCCAAAAAACTCAAAGCATCTTCGTCCCATAAGTTTGGCAAATGTCACTGCCCGCATCATTTCCAAAACTATTGCTAACAGGTTAAAACATGTACTTCCTTCAGTTATCTTTGAAAATCAAAGTGTTTTTGTCCCCGTTCCAATCATAACTAACAAAGCAATTGCAACTCTTGAAATTTTCCTTTATATGTAGAACAAAAAAAATGGAAGAAGGGATGGTTAGCAATAAAGCTTGTACGAGTAAAGCCTATGATAGGGTTGCGTGGGATTTTCTAGAAAAAGTGATAATTAACTTGGGCTTTTACCATGATTGGGTTAATTTGGTTATGCGTATCGTGTGGTCGGTGTCTTATAGTCTATGTGTGAATGATTTTATTTCGGAACGCTTTACACCAGGAAGAGGACTACTACAAGGAGATCATCTTTCCATTTTCTTGTTTCTAATTTGTGCAGAATGTCTTTCTAACTTGTTGCAGAAAGCAAAAATGGAATTATCCACGGTGTAAAGATCAGTCGACATGCCCCCCTTGTAGCACACCTCTTATTCGCATTTGATACTATTGTGTTCACAAGGGCTAATGTGCAGGAAGCTAAGACCATCAGGAAAATCTTTAAAAAGTACAAGATGACATCTGGACAACAGATCAACCTTGACAAAAAATAAATTATGGTGAGTTCGAATATTATAGAAAATAAAAGAAAAGAACTTGCAGATTGCCTTAAGGTGAATCTGGTTGGAACAAACGCAAAATATCTTGAGCTGCCAACAATTATCGGGAGAATGAAGAAGGGAGTGTTGAGGAATATATCGGGTCGAGTTATGAGAAAACTGTAAGAGTGGAAATATAACACCTTATCTCAAGCAAGGAAGTAAATACTTATTAAATCTTTTATTCAAGTCATCCCTAGTTATACTACGAGTTGCTTCTTATTGTCGATAACTATATGTCAAGATATTGAGAGAGCAGGAGCACGGTTCTTTTGGGGATCATCAGGAAAAGAAGGGAGAATTCATTGGAAAGAGTGGGAGGTTTTGACGACGCCCAAGGGAAGTGCTGGAGTTGGATTTAAGGAGTTGCATAGTTTTAATTTGGTGATGCTTGCTAAACAGGTGTGGAGGTTACAACAGTTCCAGAACTCGATCGCAACCAAACTTTTGAAGGCACAATACTATCTGAAAAGTAACATTGCAGATGGGAAAATAAGATATAATCCAAGTTATGTGTGGAGAAGTCTGTGTACAACAAAAGAAATAGTAAAGAAGGAGAAACATGGAGAATTGGGGATGGCAAATCAGTTTGACTTTAGATTAATGGATCGGTACCTCAGATCAAGTCAAACCAAGGACTCCCAGAAGAATAGAGGGTAACTTGACGGTGGATTGCTTAATTGATCTGGAGAATGGAAGATGGAGAAGGGACATCATAACTTCATTGTTTGATGAAGAGGAATAAGGAAAAATCATTGCCATGTCACTAAGTACTAAACCTGGACCTGATAAGAGAATATGGAAATTCACACCAAATGGGAAATTCACAGTGAAGTCGACAAATAAAGTAGCAATTGGAGAAGTCTCAAACCTAAACAGGGAAAGAGTTTGTAATAGTAAATAGAATAAGGAGTGGTCTAAAATGTGGAAGATTGAAGTGTGTCATAGAGTAAAGAACTTCCTATGGAGAGTGTGCACTAACATACTACTTACGGAAAGTAACCTGCATTGAAGAGGAGTTAGTAAAGACCCGATGTGCCCAAGGTGTGGAGATGCGGTAGAAACGTAAAAGCACGCAATCTTAGATTGTGAAAGAGTCTCAATTATGTGGAAAAATCTGATCTAAGGTTGGACGTGTCCAAACGGAAAAACTGGAACCTTCGCACAATTGTGTGGGAGCTTTTTTTGGGCACCAGACCGAGGGAATTCGTCGAGATCTTTGCGGAGACAACATGGGAGATTTGGAATACAAGAAATAGTTAGGTCTTCGAGAAGAAAAAAACTAATGACTGGGAAATGCTTGAAAGAGCAAGAAGAAGATGAGACAAATACCAATGCAACAGACGGAAGGGGGAAAAAAGAAAACATGATGGCGTGAAAGGCAAAGGGGAAGATACCTACCCAAGGTAAATTAAAACTAAATAGTGATTATGCAACTACATATAAGAATGTCATTGGCATAAGCTATGTTATTAGAGACGACCAAGGAAAGGTGAAGCTGGCGGGACAAGCGCAAATGGAAGTAACAGGAAATAGTACCTTGTTGGAAGGAGTTGCGTTGAGATATGCCCTCAGCATGGCAAAGTAAAACGATGTCATTGTGGAAGATATAAAAAGAATGGCGATGGGGATGGAGTGCAAGTCGTTAGAGGTCATTCCTAGAGAAGCTAACTCAGTGGCTCACCATGCAGCTAGACTTCCCAATTTCTGTAGTTTAAATCATGATCCCATCTTGCTGAATCATTTCCTTCGAGATGATGTACAAACTATAAGTAATGAAGATTTCAAAGTTTTGACTAAAAAAAAAAGGCTCAACTATTTAATAAAATAATTTATTTTCTTTCATCCACATACACAACCTACAACTTAATATAATTTGAATTCACATCAATGACCCAACCTAACCCAAACTAACTTTTCAAATAAAATATTAATTTCACATTCATTTAATTTAGTATAAAAATATCTTAAATTGGTATATTTTAAGCCAATAATTATGAAATAAATTGGTATGCTCTAAAAATTCATAATTACTTGACAAGCGAAGATTGGCAAAAATAAATTAACAAAACAAAATAGGGAAGGTCTTGGGTTAGGCAGGCCTAAACGATTTAGGCGGGTTTTATCCATTAACTCAAGCCCAAACCCATATAATATACCCTAATTGGGATTAAGAAACTCTATTTGGGATGGGTCAACTCATTTGGGTAGGATAAAACCCGCCTAAACCGTTTAGGCCTGCCTAATGCAAGTTTTTGCCAACAAAATATAATACATGAAATCTTAAAAATATGTATTATATCTTTAAATTTTGAATTTATTATAGTAATTAATAAAGTGAAATAAAATTTAAATTATATTTATAAAAGTGACACCAATAGCTTAGTGACATATGTCATGTGAGAGAAAGTTGGTGACCGGTGGCATGGTAAAATTTGTATTTCAAAGAAATTACCACATTTGGACTCTTGTTTGTTTATGGGTACAATGTAAGTGAGCTAATATCAACAAAGCCCGTCTAGCTCAGTTGGTAGAGCGCAAGGCTCTTAACCTTGTGGTCGTGGGTTCGAGCCCCACGGTGGGCGTTTCTTTAATATGTTTGTATTTTTGAGGAATTGTTTTTGTTATTTTAATTAATATATAACAGAATTGAAAATTTTATTTGTGTAATATGGTATACTACAGTTAAGTCTTTAAGAACTTTGCACACTAATAAATATAATATTTTAAAAGGTAATTCTAAATACAGTCATGTATGTTTTTTCTCCCTACAGCCACTTGAAAAAAAATAAAATATGATATTACATTTTTATCCTTATATCTTTAGTTTCAATTTTTTTTAACAATATCTAAATTCAAATATATAATCTCCTAAAATAAAACCTCTTAAATATAACCCCATAAAATTTAAGATATCATCTTTTTTAAAAATTAAAATATATCTATACGCAAATCTGCCTTTTAATATCTCTATTTATTCTTCAATTTTGCACTGCAATTTTCTTTGTTTGCTTCTCAAAAATTTGGCGAACCAGCAAATCTGCCTTTTAATATCTTTATTTATTCTTCAATCTTCCGCGCAGCAGCAAATTTCTTTGTTTGCTTCTCATAAATTTGGTGAACCAGCATGGTATATGAGTGAGTAATTTAATGACATTTCACCTGAAGTATTTAAATATTTTGGAAATTTGTAATATGTAACATCAATCAGTTAGAAAAGTTTCGAGTTCCTCAATTCAATTGCAAAATTTACTCAAATTTTTTATTAATTATACGTTGTTTATTTCTCTGAATGGTGGGGGCTTTATTTAAGAGGGTTTTTTTTATTTTATGGAGGGCTTTATTTAAATACAAAATCTTTAATTAAATTATAAGGATAAAATTGGAATATTTTATTTTATTTTATTTTAGGGGCTGTAGGAAGAAAAAAGATGGTTGTATTTAGAATCACCCTATTTTAAAGGGATAAGGGTCATATTAGCCCCTCGAGTATTGTGGTAGGAACACATTAGACCCTCCATGACTATTTGGATCAATTAGGCCCCCAACTATTAAAATTGACTCATTTAGCACTTTAGGTTTTAAAATTCCTATTCTACCCTCATTTCAAGAATATTTTATATAGTTTCTCTATAAATAAAATAAAATAATAAATATATAAAGATATAACCTGGAATCAAAGTAAATACAATTTTTTTATAAAAAAAAAATAATTCGGAAAAAGGTTAAATTTGGGATAAAATTAACATCTACAGCATAAATAAAATTTAGATGCTCTAATACATAAAAATTCGAATTTAAATAGAAATCAATTTCGATTTTGTAATAATCTTAAAATGAAATTGATTAATTTAAAAAGACATGTTTACGTTTAAATAAATTGAACCAATATAATCAACTGATAAAATAATATAGTTCCTAAATAAGTGGATAAGTTTGTAAAGATTTCTTAGTTGAATCTAGCAACAAAATCACATTTCATATTTTTTACGAATTTCGTCGTTAATTTTATATATTTTTAATTTTAAGTTTTTATATTGATCTGAGGATTAAATGTTTTTACAACTTTTTCTTCATTAATTTCGTATTTTTGTAGTGTGTTTGTCATCAATTTCAGTTTTTTTTTATATTAGTTTTTTATTTTTATATTTATTTTAAAAGAAAATTATATTTATTTTAATTTTATGATTTATTTTTAAATATTTATTATCTTACTTTTTTGGATTTAGAAATATATAAGTACTCTTTAAATGAGGGTGTAATAGAAATTTTAAAACATAAAGTGCTAAAGTGAATCACTTTTAATAGTTGAGGGGTCAAATTGATCCAAATAGTCATGGAGGGTCTAACTTGCTCCTACAATAATAGTTGAGGGGCTAATCTGACCCTTTTCCCTATTTTAAATATATACAAATTAATTATAAACCATCGCAAAACCATATGATCAAAATGTTAAAATAAGTAAATAAAAAGGTAAATAGGGGAAAATACCCTAAATTATTGACGTTTTTTGAAAAATACCCCAATCTATTTCTATAAGTTAAAAATACCTCAATTTTTATTTCCATTTATGAATTATACACTAATTTATTGATATTTTAGGAAAATACCCCAATATATTATTAATAGTTAAAAACACCTCAATCTTTAATTTTGTTTGGGAATTATGCCAAAATGAGAAATATTATTGGCTCACATAATAATGAATTAATGATAGTCAAAATACTATCATCGTTCATATTAAATTAATGTACTAAATAAATAATATTTGTTATAAGCTAAAATATATGTTATAAGCAGGGAAAGTACATTATTAGCCTTTGGTTAAAATTTTAAATTGATGAAAATAGAAAATGTTATAAATATATTTATTTATTTAGTCTATTGGACATCACTTAACCTTTTAGTTGATAGTATCTCATATATATATTTGGATTATTATGTTGTAAAGAGACGTTGATTAAAAATAAAAACTGCTCTCTGTTTCTTCCCTCTTTATGTACTTCTTCTTCTTTGGTTTTTCTATATTGTTTGTTGAGTTATTTGCTTTGGATTCAATCAACTTACAACACATTATCAGCATGGAGTTCTACCAATTTAGAAAGATTTGATTGTTTGTCATAGGAAAGAATCGTATCTTTCTTTACAATGTAATCCATAATTTACATTATACATTTACTTATACCCGTGAATTAATATACAATATCTGAACTCAAATTAAATGGGGAAGTAGATAGATTTCTGTTGAGAAGAACGAGATTTGGTTTGTAAAACCTAGAGTTAATCACCCACAATTTACATAATTTAGTTTGGATATTTCCTCTAGAATTTCCGCATATTATGATTCCATCTCCGAAATTGTTTATAATTTTGTTGTTGTTATCGTCACTCTCAGTTTTTCTTCACAAAAAAAAAATTTAATTTATTTGTTGCATTTAGATTACCCATTTGTTTGTAATTTTTTCCCCAATTTGTTCACTCACTCGTGATTGTACATTTGTACCGGTTGCAGAATCGAACGCCTTAAATCATCATTTATTGTTTGAGAGGTTTTCGCAGTCCAAAGTTTTAGAATTCTGATACTTCTTTTATCAAATCGGTCTAAACGCAGCAGTGGATAATACTGTAATAGTAATATTATAGCAACAATAGAGGGATTGAAAATTTGAAATTAGAATGGATAACTGACTAGACTACAACAAATTGTTGAATGAAATTAAGTTAGAAATAGTATCTATGGATCTGCACATTTACGATTTGGAACGTAGTATTATGAATGTATATATTAATATACTCTTTGACTTCAAAATTTGGATGTCTATAATTAGGAGTGCAATTAATTAATTCGTATTTTCACACAATTCCTGCTTTTTTTTTTAATTGTTTATGTACTGATTATGCATTCTGATTTTTCTAATTGCTTGTGGAAATAGATATTTCATTTGCTTATAGAGAGATATTTAAATTTGAGTTTATTCCTAAGTTCTTTTAGATTTACCCATAGGTTCTGCATGCCTAAATCCTCATTGCTATTTTTTTTTAATGTTTTGTTCATTTAACAGCAAATAATCTTTCCTCTAATTTTTGTTGAAAACAAATCTTCGTGTTAATAAATGATATGCAATATTTAAAAATATATATATTATTAAAGAATATAGAGAAATTGAGAGTGTGATCAGTCATCTTAGATCTTGAGAAATAGAGAAATTCATTTTGCGATTGTTGGATATGAGATCTGTGAAACATGACTGAAAACACAGCAAGAAATAAAGTCCAGTACAACAAATTTTCACAAGTATAACTGCAAGTACTGCTAGTACGAGAACAAATAAAATAAAAGAAATAAAATAAATAGCCGAGTCGAGAAAGCCCTCTTTCCGCAAGACAAATTCGCGAACGTAGTGCTCGTTAACCGGCGATCGTCCCCAAAGGTAAAACAGTTTCGTCCTTTACAAGACAGCACCGCAAATTGCAAAGGCTCCGGCGAACTGAACGGAGGTGAAACTGAGTTGCTTAAAAACAATGAAAAAGATGCAGCAATATGAGGAAAATGTTGCAGTATCTGGCTAAGTGATCTTGTTTGATGTCGGATGTTCGGGGACCGGAGACAACTCCTATGCATGCCTATTTATAGACATGTCCACCCAGGGGGTTACGATCGATAATTGAATCAATCAGCAGTTACAAACCGAGCATTATGGTGTCGACGATTACGTCTCTCGTCACTAACGTCGTGACGTTACAAATCAAAAACTAAGTGCTTGTGACGGTTATGTTTCGACACTTAATATTGAGACGTTACAATGTCATCATTGTCTTGTCGGTTACAAACCGACATCATTAACATGTCAGTTAAAAATCAACATCATTATTACGACAATTACGAATTATGTCATAAATTATCGAGCACATAATATTCTTGTCCCCACATATCGTAACTACCGCATTGACTGAGTCAACTACGTGTCCATGCACAATACAAATGTTAATCTCGATGTTTATTTAACATCCGACATACTTAACAATCAGCCCATGTTAACACTAACATGTACCACCAATGCACACTTATTGTTACACACATACAAGTCTCAACTTGTATCAATTTGGGATATTAAACACATATTTAATTATCTCATACACCGTAATATGTCAATTTATGGTTTAATTTCTCATTCAACGAAATTCGAATTTGAGAATATATATACCACAAAAAATATTTAATTACGACAAAATTAAATATTTATCACGGAGAATTTATTCAATTAACCCCGAATTTCCAACAATCCCGAATTTCCAACAAAAAGTAAGAAAACTTTATAACGGATAAAAGTTAGAATAAATTTAAAATTAACCAATATATATTTGGCGTAATATTTTCGGAAATATGGTTTAGATGTCAATAGAAGTGTTATTTTGGAGCTTTCTCCTCTAAATGTATATTTCATGATTAACATGCAACACTGTCGTCCAAAGTCAATAATTTCTGCATAAATGTGTGAGATCCCTTACAATTATAGTTATGAAAAAAATAAAATCTAACCAATAATCAAATTAAATAAATACTAATAATTAAATTACTCCATTATTTATTTCTCCAATTTGGAGCCCGAGTGGTTTAATCTAACAATCACATATTATTTAATATATGAGTTAAACCCTAAAATATATGCTTTATTTATTTAACTTTATTCTCGTTTTAATCTTATTTTAATTACTCTCTTGGTTAATAATAATTCTCTTGTTGATTTGCTTAGGCAACAATTTCAAACATTAAGCTGATTTACATATGGTTTTTCGAATATCAACCCCCCTGGTATATAGGATATTAATCATATTATTGCACCATGGCTATTATGCAACTTTATACTCGAATTCAATTCAATAATCTAAATATTGAAATACAATTTTAAACGCCTACATTTATTTTGATTATCGAAAAAAACCCAAGAAATGAAGGTGGAGAGAGCAAATAAAGGAGGCGACAAAAGGAAAAAATGAAAAGAGGTTGTTTGATTTGCAAAAAAGCCAAGAAATATACAGGAAAAAGCAGGTTTGAAAAGTAACAACTCTTGTACTTTTACCTAACTACTTCACCAATACTTTTGACCTATTATACTTCATTGTTTTAGAGATCTCAATTTAATTCAAAATTAATAAATTAATTTGGATTGAGTTGAAAAGCAAATTATAGTTAAAATTTTTGAAGAAAAAATAACTAATTGTATCTCAATGTATTGGTTTATTATGAAAAATATCTTTAGATTTCTTCATTATTGAATTATACCCTAGTATTTTTTTTTCTGTCAATTTAAAATATCACTTTCTATGAAAAATGCCCAAATATTTCACATGTCATTGAGTTATTATATCCTAACATTTGATTTTGTCAATTAAAATTAACGGATGACTCATCTAAATTTAACATAATTAGTGATAGAGGGTATTTTCAATTGAGAAAATCAATTCAAGGTTGACCAATATATTAGTATGTAACAAGTAATTTTCTCATATTTTTATTTTAAAATATTTAATTCAAATTACCTAAATAGAATAGCCAATTAGCTGGCCCCGATGACCCATTTGATAGATTTATATATTTACACATGTATATATTAGTATTTTTATCATGAAATAAGAAAATTATCTATTTAAATGGTAGATATATAAATATTGCAATATTTTTTCCAAAAAGTGAACAAAAAACGCCCACCGTGGGGCTCGAACCCACGACCACAAGGTTAAGAGCCTTGCGCTCTACCAACTGAGCTAGACGGGCTTGGTTGGTTTATTACTTTTAATTGTTTTACACATTTTATGTTGATAACTGAGGCAAAGACAAATACTCACTCCGTCATGTCCCGCCAGATTAGTCTCATTTTTCATTTTCGTCTGTCTCGCCAGATTAGTCCCGTAAATAAAAAAAATCTCATCACATCAATAAAATATTAATTTCACTACATTCACAAACATTGTTTATTGTGTCGAAACCAAAGGAGATCAATGTAATGGGATGAAGGTAGTATTAAATTAGTTGGTAATTATCAAGAGACCGTCCTCCCTATTTAAACTGTGCAACTCAAAACTTTTTTTAATAATATTTATTATTCATAAATTTACGCTTGTAAAAAAAATAACTTTTAAATATATATATTCAATAGAATGTTCTAAAATTCAAAGTATTAGGATTGAGGCCATAGGATAAAATTGATTCAAAATCCTGTAGATTATATCCTAATTTCTTTAATTCCTATGTCGTAAATATTATTCCCTCCGTCCCAATTTAATAGGCCCTTTTCTTTTCGGCACGGAAATTAAGAGTTGTGTGTGTAGAATGAGTTAGTGGAATGAATATTTCATTGTTGTGTGTGAAAAAGTTATCATTTTTGGAAATGGGCCAATTTAATTGGGACGCCAAATTCGTTAAGTGGACCTATTCTAACGGGACGGATGGAGTATTTATTTATATTAAGACATGTGAGAGTGAATGTTAGGACGAATAAAGTCAAAGATTTTAGAAAGTGGTACTCCTCAATAACCAAATAAAGTTGATTGGTTTTCCACTTTCTCCTTCAACGGTCTGATTTTGCAGATCACACCCACAACGCATGTATTTTTCCAGAACCACCATATTTCAAATATATTATTAATTGCAGCTCATTTTATTCGTATATAATTTTATTGATAATTCAAAGAAATTGTTAGAGAAGTTGTAATCAATTCTCTGATATGTGAGTATTTGGTATGATCAATTAGCCAAAACTCTAAGAGTTAACATATTTGGTATCATTTCATTTTATTATTTTTAACCAAATCTTGATCAAATTTAATCTTCATTATTGGATCGAATTATTACTCCCCAAATATAAATATCGCTAAATAAAGTTTATCTCCAGATCATTCCTCTAAATAGAGATTAATAAGCTCTTTTTTTCTTTTATTTTTTTTTCCTTTAGAAAAAGGGAAGAGTCACTTTAATTACAGGGTGGAACCCAATATTTGCCTTTTTTTCTTGACTTTTAATTCCAACACTCTAACCCTTAATATACATGTAAATGTAAGTATGTTCTTGCTTCCACAACTTTTCATTTTATTTTTCAATAAGTTTACATTAATCTTAAACTCACACACCCAAATGTACCTGAAAGCTCGAACATGTGACCTCTCAGCCATAAGCAAGATTCTTTAACTACTACACCCTGAGCGGAGGGACAACTTTTCATTTTCATGACATATCTATTTTGCATCATTTGAAATAAATAAATAAATAAAATCTTAATAATTTCTTAGGTACTCCCAAAAAAGTATTTCATGTACACACCATAGCATGCACGAGAATCCAAAATTTAAAAAGAAAAAATATTATTGAAAATCAAGAAAACCTCCACCTCGGCGTGGAGTTTTGGCGCTTCAAATCATTGTAAAATTTCATGATGAATTTCTCAGCAGCTTCATCAACATGATTACTATCTTCATCCACATTGCTCAACGGGAATGGCGAATCCGTAATCCTCAGCTGCCTCACCATGGGGCTGGCGCCGAACCCGGGCAGAGCGGGCGACACCGCCGCCGCCGCGCCGTTCATCATCTCCAGGAGCTCCCCGTCGATGGGCGGAGCTGCAGCGGCGTGCTTTTTCTTGTTGAGGAGGAAGGTGGGGAAGTGGAAGGCGGGACTGTTGCTGCAGCTGAACTCGTAATCGTTGACGAAGGAGATGTTGCGGTCGGCGGAGTGGGAGCGGCGGACGGCGATGGCGGCTGCGGCGTGGTGGAACATGAGGTTGTGCAGGGCGGCTTTTCCGGCGATCTTGCCGCGCTTCAACATGATGGTGAGATCAGCAAGCAACTTGGCCTTTGATATGCCTTTTCTGAGCATGAAGAAGAGAACTCGGACTATGTTCCAGAATTTCTTGGCTATGATTGGTAGATTTTGCTCCATTTTCTTTGGATGTAGAGAGAGAAGCTTGATTGTTTTGTTTGGCGGATGAGATGGGTATATAAAGGCAGCTCCCCGTAGGCATGAGATCCTCTTTCCCATTTTGTGTTCCATTCTATGTTCCACTATTAAAAAAGTTATTTTTTATTAAAAAAATGGGGATGAATTGACTGCTGTTAAGGGATCTTACACCCTTTTCTTTGTCTCTATCTATTTTTTTCATAATAAATTTGATTTTAGTTAATTTATATTAATACTATTTTAATCA
>JAPKLW010001367.1:140315-156037 GCA_026898455.1 Plectranthus barbatus | reverse complement strand
TGTTGTGAACTATAGTGTGACTACAGAACCAATGTGCAAGTATACACAATCCACAAGTAATATAGTCAAGTGAGACCAGATATCGAACCCAAGGGAGTGATTATCTAAATCGTGCACTAAGAATTGTTTGTAAATCAAGAGTTGTTGTTTCTAACTTCTACTCAAAACATAAATATGCATAAACTATGATTCCTACTAAAGCTATGATCAGTAGTATTTCCTCGTTCCACAAAATGAACATAAATGTTATAAATGGATTCACAAGTACTGGAAAACACACTCGGGTTATGGAATACAATTCATCACTGCTGTCCTATATGCTAGAGTTTATGTCTCGCATTATCCTGAACCTTAGAACTTTTTCTAATCCTGCCTAGCAAACTGTCGTTCTACTAGATCTACACCCTCTCACCAAGATTCATATGTCTATGCCTCTCTCAATGATGGGATGATGAAACAATCAAACTAAGTTCAGTTAAGTTATGCCATCTCATATGTCTATGAAATTAACACAATTATCTAGATCCTCTCGGCCTATTTCACCTTTCGTTCTCCATAAGCGATGGATTTCTTTTCACTATCGTGCTTAAGAAACAATTGAAAACAGGATCAAAGATAAGTTCAGTCATGCGAAACTTGATTCTAACATATATTCAAGCAATTGATGTTTTGTTCCACAACCCAAGTGCTAGATAAAGTTAGCTCATATTCGAAAATAAAAGAAATAAGAGCATAAGATCATTCATCATCAGAAATACAGCTTGAAAATCTAAAATCAAACTATAGACGATGATCCTTTCGTGCTCCGATTACTTCCTCTCCAAGCTCTATCTCCAGGCACCTCTGCTCTCCGTTCGTGTTGTTGTTAATTGTTGTTATCTGAAAAATTGCCAAGCCTTTGTTTCATAGTCGTTGATCTCCTTCTCTCTTCCATGATGCATCCACGTGTGCAAATGTCATTGTTTCCTCCAGACAAGGGATCGGCTTCCTTCAGTGCCACCTGTCTTCCCAGCAGACAAGATCAAAAAGGACCTTTATCCTTGTCTCTGAGTGGTCCCGGAGAGAGAAAATCTCCTTCCAATCATGCATTTCCCATGCTCAAGCATATCTTCTATCAGCATGCGGCAAGTAAGCTTTAGCTTTCAGAACCTGAACTAAACTTCACTAAAAACTTGCAAAAACTTATTAATACTTGCATAAGTTAAAAATAACATGACCTATTTACATAGATACCAAAAACAAGCAGAAAGGACTTTGATTATCAAGTAACTTATTCAAAACAACATCTAAAATTCATAAGAAGGAATCAAAAGATAACTCTTTATGAGAGTTATCACCTGATCTGCTCCATATATATATATATATATATATATATATATATATTGACTAGACTGATCGGTCTGAATATTGACTCAATAAAAAATACAATTAATATAATTATATTTTATATGTTATCAATAATTTTTTTTTAAAAAAAAAAAGAGTGAACAAGGTTAGAAGCGAGGACAAACAAATAATAGTTTATTTGGCATGAATTGATATTAAATTATATTAGGTCATTTATACTTATTTTCACTATTAGTATATTATTTAAATTTTAAAAGCATTGAATAGTTGAATAAACTAACAAATAGTTCATTATTTTTATTTTCAAGTTTTTTTTTGATAAAATTAATTTTAATTATTTACATATTATGTCATTTTATAATTTTATTTTTATTTCTTTTTATTTCCTAAACCTAACAAAGAACAGTTTCAAAATTTCCAATTATAAATCAAAGAATTTTATTTAGATATGGTCGCAAAAATTATCTATGACAATAAGATTAAGTTTATCAATGACCTGAGAGGATTGTAATAGAACAAACAAAGGATTTGTGAAAGTCAGAACCCGGATCTCCTCCACATCATTTTAATGAAATAAAGAATCATTAAAAATATTCAATTCAATCTTCAATTGGTCGACCACAAACCTCCCATAACCTTCAAGGTCTATGGGGCTCACCCAACTTTATTTTATTTTTTAATCGATGAATTAATAGAATCATAACATTTATCACCTTTTTATTGCTCCATTAATATTCTATAATTACAATAATAAAAATTAATATATCAATTTTGATATATATATATATATTAAAAAAATATTTGAAATATTAGATATATTTACTAAAACGAGCGCTGCGCTGCGGTTTAGGGTTTAAGAAGGCGGCTTTTATCATCCACCGTTGGAGCTTTCACCGTCGGTGTGATCAGCCGATCGTGTCGTCAATATCTTCGTTTCCATTTGTTTTTCTCCGTAAAGATTTGGCTCTTGTGTATCACCGTCAATTTAAGGTAAAATATGTATGTTCTTTTCGTTTTCTATGATTTTTCCCAAACTGGTTAGATTTATTATTGCTTTCACAAACTGTGTTCATTTTTTTATTGTGAACAATTCGAATGTTAAGCGCTGGAGTAGATGAAAATAATTAATTGGATGGTATTATGCTGGCATAAAGCATTGATGAAGACTCGTTGAATTATCAGATAAATGTTAATTGTTAAGTAATGCTTCATGTCCGAATCATATACACTACGGAGTGGTCTCTCATGGTGCAATGCAAATAATAATAAATTGCTGAAAGACAAAAAGATAGTTGAATAATTATGTTGGTGGTGATTTGATGGGATTAGCGGGAAAATAGCAGTTTAATTTTGCATACTACTCAGTTTCAGTATATAAGGTAGTCAAGCTTGAACTTAGCTTTTTGGACATGATCAATGAGTCATTCATGAATGGGGATTGAGCCCCTCGCACGTTCAGTAAATTTTTTTAAAAAAACCTTGGCCCGTGCAAAATCCAAATGAATATTCTAATATAATGGGTACTCAAGAATCACACACAAAATATTAATGAATATTGAATTTGAAAGATATTGTATTGAGAAGTAATCTATGTGGAACTGCTGATGCTTCTATTCGTGTTAGAAGATATGTAACTGCTCGGGATATCATCATACCGCCTCATCTAGAAATTGTCAACAATACATAACATGTATGAGATGGGAAATTCTGAGTTCTTTTTTGTATGACATTTCCTACCTGCAGTTAATAATGTTTGATTGATTGAGTCCTAACATGGCCTTTATTTCTGTTGATTGGTATTACTAGCAAGAATGATTGCCGCCATCTCTTGGGTTCCAAAAGGAGTTACAAAAACAGTACCTACTGTCGCAGAACCCCCCTCGAAAGAAGAGATTGATGAGATCTTAAAGAGTGGTGTTCTCGAGACCCGGTTAGATGATTTTCTTTACCTGTGACTTGGCTAAGTCTCAGGTACAATGATCAACATTTGTAATGTGGTTGTTTGAGGTTTTCACATCCCAGTGAATTGCATGCTCTTCTATTATTCTCACTAATTCATTGCACCGAGTTACTAGAAGAGAAATGAAGTAGATAAATAGATGATGAATCAATAGTTGTTCAATGTGTGTGGGCATGTGCCTTATAGTGGCGTGACATTTTTTTTTGCGTACTATTATCTGATTTAAAACATTGTTCATTTACTCTTTTTGGTTCACATGTTTGGAACCATAAAATGCTTGACTCCGAGAAGTAGCCAAACAAGTTATATGGAATTTTCTTCTGCAAAAAACGTAATAGGAAACTGTGTATGTATCTTTTGCTTTTACAGTTACATATTGGTATCCGACTATACTTATATATTTTTTTGTTTTTGAGTTAGCACTGAAGAAAGTGAGGATGAGGAAAATTATGAAAATATGAATGATGATGCACTTGGTCAAGATGATGAACTTTCTCATGCATTATCTGCTGCTAATGCACTTGGAAAAGCTCTCAAGACGGAAAAGCCAGAAACTGACAGCTTAACAGAAGCATTGAATGAACTGGACATGGATAAATATGATGAAGAAGATGATGGTACGCTTAATTTGCTACTATTTTTTACTACGTAAAGAAATTTGAACTCTCGATAAAAATTCTTCTTGTTTATTGCTTGCTGAAGAAAATTGTAGTTACCTTTATCAATCTGTTGTCAATTTTGATATTTCTTCATACCTATCTGTTAAGTAATCCTCCTGAGCTCCCGGCCTTCTTTTTTATGGATGTCAGGTGTTGAGCTGTTTGGCTCTGGGCTTTCCAACTTGTACTATCCAAGTAACGAGATGGACCCTTACTTGAAGGATGGTGTAAGTAGCCGTATATAATATAAACTGTTGGGTACTGGATTATATTTATTGGAAAATTTTGACAACCTTTCCTTAGTTTTTCCTGCAAATTTTTTATTTTGTATTGACACATCTTTTCAAAACATTCAGGATGAGGATTCTGAGGAGGAAGAGGATATCACCATAAAACCAGAGGATGGTGTCATAGTTTGTGCCAGGAATGAGGATGATGTCAGTCATCTCGAGGCATGTAACTATTTATGGAAAATTTCATAAAAAGATGCAGATACTCGTATATATCTTGTTAGCTGTTCACTAATTTTTTAATGGTTTTGAGCACAGGTCTGGATAATGGAAGACCCTTCGGATGTTAACTCAAACATGTATGTACACCATGATATTGTCATTCCTGCATTTCCTCTCTGCACTGCATGGCTTGATTGTCCTATCAAAGGTGGAGAAAAAGGTAATGACATTGCATCTCTATGGTCATCGGTAAAACTTCACTCACTAAGATGAAGTATGTGCAGATCATCAATTAACGACTCTCTCGAAAGAAAAAAGGGATGTGGCATGCTGCCAACCAAAAACATGGTTGCTGATGACATCATGATTTCTTTCTTGTTGTAGGAAACTTTATTGCTGTTGGGTCTATGGAACCAGCTATTGAGATATGGGACCTTGATATTGTATGTTAACTTTGTCGATGTTCTATTAGATAATGGTAATTCTATTAAAATTAACCTAGAAATTCTGATGCTGTTAGATGGATGAAGTCCAGCCATCTGCTACATTGGGTGGTGTTGCTGAAAAGAAGAAAAAGGGGAAGAAGGTTGGCATCTTTAGTTGCATTTTAAGAACTGATCCCTAGTATTTTAGTATTCGATTGCAACCTTGGCCAGTGCACCTACTATGCTTGTTTATAGAATGTCCATATCAACTTACCGTTTTTTATTGCTGTTGAATCTATATACATTAATGAAATTCCAGTTCTTGTTACATATCCACAATCTATATTAACACATTTTGGTTAATTCTAATATAAGTGCTTTCATATTTATTTTGTCCTGGCATAATGTTCTTTGTCTGAATGATCATTTTTGTCTGGCTGGGAGGGAATATCTGTTGTTTAATTTGAAAGGGTATACTGGGAGAGATTTTGGATGTTTTTCATGCTTATAATTTGTGTGATGGTTCTTTATGTTTACCTAGTTCTAGCCTAAACAGTTTAAAATAACACTTCTCTGTGCGTTCTATCTTTCTAAATTAGAGTCTTTATAGATACTTCTGTATGAATTATATCTATGACTTGCCATTCCTCTTTGTTTCTGTATAGAAATCTATTAAATACAAGGATGGCAGCCACACAGATTCAGTTCTCGGGCTTGCTTGGAACAAGGAGTATAGGTATGTATAATTTTCTGCTATTTTATTTATCGTTCTCTGTATAAATGGAAATGTGATATTTTTCTTTTTC
Source organism: Plectranthus barbatus (assembly GCA_026898455.1). Classification (NCBI taxonomy): domain Eukaryota; kingdom Viridiplantae; phylum Streptophyta; class Magnoliopsida; order Lamiales; family Lamiaceae; genus Plectranthus; species Plectranthus barbatus. The sequence continues at coordinate 150,388 of JAPKLW010001367.1, read as the reverse complement.
AATTATGGTTTCTTCAGGAACATTCTTGCTAGTGCAAGCGCAGACAAATTGGTGAAGATTTGGGACGTGGCTACTGAGACATGCAATCTGACTCTGGAAAACCATACAGACAAGGCAAGGACGAACAATTATGTTCTTTAATTCCAAAATCAGTTTGGCTGTTATGATTTCTGTATGCTGTTATTGTGTGCCTCAATCAGTAGTTTACAAACCCCCTTCTTGAATTGAATGTTTATGATTAACTTCTAAATTAGGCTGCTTTGCTGCAAAAAAAAAAATGTATTCTCAACAATTCATCAGTGAGTAGGTGCCTTGTATTTTGTGTGAATTAACCTGTTGATCATCTGGCCAAGGAGAAGAAGCTGGATTTGACATGTAAGCTTACACAAAATGATTGTAATTGAATATTGAACTGTAGGAGCATAGGAGGATCTTGTTTATGTTCAATCATATTTATTCTCTTTGAGTTTTGTGTTTCAATGATGTGATGGCACTATTCTCAGGTCCAAGCAGTTGCGTGGAATCATTTTGCTCCTCAAGTTCTTCTCAGTGGATCTTTTGATCATTCTGTAGTTATGGTACACAAACATATCTTCCTCTAGTTAATTGTGCAGTCTCAGATAACATCTTTGTTTCTTCAAGTTTCTGTTAATTATATGTATGCCAAAAATTTATTTACGCATGCCAAAAATTTATTTACGCATTGCAGAAAGATGGCAGATTACCCTCACATAGTGGATTTAGATGGGCGGTTGATACTGATGTTGAAAGCTTGGCATGGGATCCACACACGGAGTATTCATTTGTGGTTGGTGCTTTAATTTCAACTATTTTACTAAGCTTAACATGTTTATTTTTTTGTATGTTAGTTGCTGAAATGACCATTTTTCCCCCAATTATTAAAAGTTAATTATTGAAAATTGTTTTTTTTTTCAGGTCAGTCTGGAAAATGGCATGGTTACTGGCTTTGATATCCGGACTGCCAGCTCTAATACGTCCTCCGAGTCTAAACCATGTTTCACTCTCCATGCACATGACAAAGCTGTTTGCACAATTGCATATAATCGTAGTGCTCCAAATGTATGTGTTAACACTTCTATGTCCTTCAAATTTCTTAGATATTGTTCTACTTTTTCGAATCTGATTCTGGAATTGTGATTATGCAGCTTCTTGCTACTGGCTCCATGGATAAGACGGTATTCTACTATTTCTCATTGCTTCTTTTAACTTATTTCTGTCTCCGCTTTTCCTTGTGTTCTCTGTGCAAGTTCAAATGATTTTCACTTGCTTGAACCTCATCTCCTCAGGTGAAACTCTGGGATCTGTCAAATGCGCCTTCATGCATTGCGACCAACAATCCAAAAGCTGTATATGCTTCTTTCTTTATTCTCATCTTGCTCCTTCTCAAATTGACCTCGAAATGTGGATATCTACAACTTTTGATGATTCAAATCTGCCAAATAATCATGCGTAACTCCTCCATCTGTATAGAATTATATTATGATATGCTTTTGTTGGAAATACTGTTTCAGGGGGCTGTGTTCTCCATTTCATTCTCAGAAGATTGCCTTTTCACCCTAGCCATTGGAGGATCCAAAGGAAAATTGCAGGTTGGTTTTCTTATTTGACTGGATTTCACTCAGTGAGCTCTAATGATTTCTTATCAAAGCAATTGATTCTTTGTTTCATCTCTTATTACAGATGTGGAATACATTATCTGAAACAGAGGTTTCGAGAAGATTCGGAAAATTTGCAGGCCAAGCTAAGACTTGATGAGAAATGGAAGATGAACTAATTTTCAACCTTATAACATATTCTTGGAAAAGATTCCAATATCAAAATTATAGTTTTCTTTTACTATGTCATGTATAGTTTATGAAACACAAAAGTTTTGGTAGTTGATTAGGGCCAGCTTGTATGATCAAATCTGAGAGGATGATGCGATGTTTTCAGTTCTGTATTGGTTTAGAGGTGCGATTGAGCAGCTGATTTATTAATTTATATCGATAAATATGGTTTTGATGAAAGATTTTATGGCCTCTATTCATTAGGAGGATCCAATAATTTATATCTTATGTATTAAACTTCCAGATCGATTATGTAAGTTTAACTACATTATTTTACTACAAAAAACTAATAATCTATTCGTGATGAATGATTGATACACAAATGAAAGCCTAACAAGGGCAATTGTAAGTAGAGAATATACCAAAGTTGCAGACCTCTTAAATCAAGATGGTGAATGGCAGATGGAAAAACTAGAACAAATTTGTTGGCCATATGAGCTAATGGCTTCGGACATTTGAGGAAAATGGGCATTATACTGTTAAATCTGGATATCTTGCAGAGATTGGCTTTTACGAATCCCCTTCAGACAACATCCCTTTTGATAGAAAATTTTGGAAAATGGATGGTTTGATCTCCTCTGCTTCCCTCGAAAGTGAAACTCTTTTTCTAGAAAGCACTCCATGGTTTCATCCCAACCCAAGCAAATTTGTTATGGCACCATGTACCTACAACAAGAATCTGCCAACACTGTGGGATGCACCTTGCAACAACTGAACATTGTTTGCTTTTTTGTGAAAAGATCAAGATCATGTGGAAAGAGAGCAGATTTTGGGATTACATTAAAAAAGGTAAGCACAAGAGATTAATTAACAAAATTGGGGAATTTATTCATCACAAAGTCTTGGCGATGGACTTTGAATTGTGGGTGGTTTTACTATGGAAAGCATGGACAACAATCTCGAAATATAAACATGTGGGCAAAGAGATTGTGCTGATTAGAGAAGAAGGGCTCATGCTAAGGCAGACTTTCTAGGAAGTTCGGGAGAGTAAAAAACTAATTTTTTGTTTGGGATACAACTTGGAGACAAACGATGGCAAACCCCATTTTGTGGTATATTCGTGTTGATGTTGATGTAATGTTTAATTTTGGGATTAACAAATTTGGAGTGGGGCAATTGTTAGAGATTCTGAAGGAAGAATTGTCGCAGCAATGGCACGACCTATTTCATCACCTGGATCAGCCTCGCGAGCGAAGTTCTTGCCGTTTTGCATGGAATTCTTTTTTTTGCGGGGAACAAAGGGCCCATCCAATCTCGGTTTTCACTGATTCAATCATTGCTGCAAGAACAATGACAAGTTTGAATAAAGAGCTTGATATATTACTTGGTGAGTTTCAATATCTTGTTCAGAACATTGAAACGAGATCTATTTTAGGAATTTTTAATACTTATAGGAGCGTCATTATGACCGCTCATCATTTAGCTTGAATATCTTTCCAAAAGATATGCCTTTTTTATTTTTTTGGAATAGCTTATTGAGGTGACTAATTCCAATTATGCTTAATATATTAGTTCTTTTCCTAAAAAAAATACACAAATGATACTGCTTTTGTTTTCATTGGAGATTTCTGTAACATACATTCTAACCTATCTTATATAATCTTATTGTTGTTTTTCCTCTTTTATGACAAAAACAGCTAATGTAATAATATTTGTTAAAAAATATTTAAAATTAAGTATACTGTAATATGGTACAATTAATATTTATAAGTATAAAGAAAATAAATTATGATTGATAATCTAATTTTCACCAAAAATCTAAACTCAAAATACAAAAAATATTATATACCTAAATTGTGGTATAACCAACTTAATTAAAAATTTAATCAAAATTACAATTAGTATTGTCAATTTTCCCTCGAACCATAAAGTTAATACATCAATTAGTGTGTTTTACTTGGTAGTAATAATTATTGTCACCACTAACATTATAAAATAAAAGTATGATATCTCTCTTTCATTTTTAAAGGTGAGAGAGATGTTTAGTATGAATATAAAAATAATTAAATAAATAAAAACTATTTCCAGATATTTTTGAGCCGTTAGAATCCAAAGTGAGTGATGCGGAAGAAATCGAGCCGTTGGTTTTTCTTAACAATGGAGGTTTCTTGTCACTCCCATTTTAAGTCATTAACAAACATGTGCAAAACGTGAAGAAAATCATCATCAAAATGTTTCAAATCATCACCAACAAAATGATCAAACTAATCTTTTCCAATGCCTAACTTCAAATTTATTTTGAAAAAAATGTGATAATTTTAGGTTGAATTTACTAAATTAGCATCATGTATATATGTGGCACATGCAGAATCTATACTTGAACAAATGACAAAATTGAGTGGTTTGATTTCCGCCCACAAACCACACAATCCAGCTGTAAGAAAACATGGGGATAAAAATAAATCAAAGCATGTGTGCTAATTATTTGGTAGTTTTCATACACTAATTAAGACTATTTTAAGCTCTAATTCCACTCTCCCACTTTGTTTTAACACTTTTCCAAAGTCACTAATTTGAGTTTTGCAACTTCATAAAGAATGTGTTGAATATATGCAAATGGCCTTTTCTTGAAATGCATACATTTCAAGATATAAAAATATTCCAAAACTATTGTCTATTACCTCATCAACGGTGAGCATTGAATCGTTTAATTCTGTTTCAAGACATTGTTGATATTCACTAAATTAATGTAATATTAATATTAAAGTGTTTTGTTTGTTTGAGATATTTTAGCTCACATGTAAAGATCTCTCTTATTGGTGATATATGAAAAGGAAAAATGACAAACATATATTGAAAATCAATTCATCATTTTTGAAATCTAAACATTGGCGCAATTTCTATTAGCCAAGTTGTCGAGAAGAGACCCTTTATGATCATCAACCAAGTCCTTTTGATTTTGTTTTACTATATGAATGATACTTATCAACATTCGTGAATAACAAGTCATAAATCAAATTGTAGAATGGGAAAAAATTGGATACTATCATATAACTTTGTATCAATTAAGTTCATGAATTAAAGATAAATAGGTACGAACCAACTCTTGTTTATAATACTAACTTATTATATGGATTTGGATCATCTTGGTACACTTTGAGGTGTTAAGAGGATTCAAATCCCATATCACATAATAACCAATTAATATATGGAGTATTTTTTATTTCTTTTGAAAAAAATTATAAACAATAACCAAAAAATTTTAGAATAATCTATCCTCCCTTCATTTCGCTATTAAAAATAACACTGTATATATTATTTTAAAAATATAAAAGAAAAATACAAGAATTCAATTTCAAGGAAATTTTTATTTGTATCAACAATCTCTCTTCTCCAACCTACAATTAGTAATTGGTGGTATTAAAATTAATTTGGGATAGATTCCACTCACATAATTCATCAATCCAACACACCAAAAATATGGATCAATCATGCATTGAGCTTAACTATTGTTGGGGCTGAGGTCTTAACGGACCTATTCGGGGCCCTTACGAAGATCCAAGGTTCAAGCTAAAGCTCCTTGAACTACTCAGGACACGAAGCTGAAGAGCACCTACACAGCTCCTCTAGAGTTGTGCGGGTGCAACTTCTCAAGACCACCTCAAGCAAGAGCGGTACGCAACAGTTGGAGGAAGTAGATCAGAAAGAGAATCTCTCCTTGGAGACCTTTTCGGGGAGGTCGTCGAGCGCACCTACTCAAAGGAGGTCTCCAAATAAGATCGCCAAGGTTGCAGTTGGCGGATAAGACTCAACAGTTGTGAGAATGGCACCAGCAGTTGCAGCATCCCCTACTTTCACGGGAACAACTCCAATAACCCTTAAAATCGTGGAAAACCTAACGGCTAAGGTTTAGAACGTTAGGGAACTTGTACTGACCCCCCTATGACCTATTAATAGGGGGAGTCAACACCATTTTACTATCTTTTAACTCTTTTACTCACAACGCTCACTTTAGCTTAGCTGAAACTCTGCTGCTGCAGCTACTCGACTCCATATTTCTTCTTGCTATTATTCAATACAATTCCTTAGCCTCGTATTTATACGCAATCGAACCTCAACAACTATCATAATTATTAATTGTTGTCATGCATTTCTTTTTCATTTTGTAAATAAGAGGAAACATGTTTGGCTTGGGGTCAAGCTCCAATGAGATTTTATGAAAACAAATGATAACTTATTCATTATAATTTCTATTATCAACATTTTGCATGTATAAATAATAATATTTTGATCACTTTCATTTTCTTCACCACATTAGGTTTGTGGGTAGTATTGGTAAACATAGTAACTCTTTATTTTTTTAAAAAAAATTATTATGTATAAAAATAATTATATGGGAGGAGAGAGAGGGACACGTACCCCTTGCCCCTTGGCAAACCTTTGTTGCTAAGTAAACCACCATTGGATGAGAGAGAAAGAGAGGAAACTTGTTTGCTTCAAAAGAAACTTTGAAAGTGAAAGAATCATTTTTATATGCTCCCACTTTTAGTGTTTCACTATAATTTCTTGAATTATTTTATTCATTATTAAATCAGATTTATAATCTAACTCTTGGATTTTCTTTGGATTCTTTAATCTTACTCAACTACTAAAATTAGCCTTTGATATTACTACACTGCAGATGCAAATAATCTTCATTTTTAAAATGCACATTACATGATAGACTTAGATTATATGCATCAAATCTCTTAATTTTAAATTTCCGGATCAATCATTTTTTTTTCTTCCTCCTAAAAAGAATGTAATAACCACCCTAAATATCTGACAAAACTCGGATTATAAATGAAAATTGGAAAAAGAGACGTGAATTAGAAACTAAATTAAAGTTTAACAAGGCGTTGAAAGTAAAAAAAACAAAAGTTGGAAAAAGCTAAAAAGAAAGTGACCCAGTTGTCCACTTTAGCAAGGCGCCAAAATTCTTAGAAATTAATAATTACTAATAAACGTAGCATGCTAATAAAAATCATTTAATAAATGTTTTAGTTTCTTGATTCATAGAAATAATTGATGTGATTTTTCCGATTTTATTATTAGTTTAAAAGCCTTTGGAAGTTTCCAAGAAGTTTAAGAAGTACTTCCTTTATAGCTCAAAGTACAACTTCATGTGCTCCCCTCTCCCTCTCTTCTTTTAGGAGCTATAAATACACACCCTTACTTGCTCAAAACCAAACCAACACACTTTCTCCAACAAAATCTCTCATTTCTCTCCAATCTTCAATCAAAATCTCCACATTTTCAAAAAAGAAAAAGAAAAAACCAAAAAAAAAAATGGATCAAAACATGCCAATTATTGCCAAGAAATTCTGGAGCATAGTAAAAGTGGCATACTTCATGCTGAGAAAAGGTCTATCAAAGGCCAAACTGCTGTCCGATCTCACCATGATGATGAAGCGTCGCAAGATCGCCGGAAAATTAGCAGCCATGCACAACCTCATCTTCCACCACCACTCCGCCGCCGCCGCCCATGAAGCACAGCTCGCCTACCCAGTCCCATTGGATGAATATGAGTTCAGCTGCAGCAGCAGCCCTGCTTACCCCACTTTCCGGCTACCCTTCCACCTCAACAAGCGCAAACACAGCCATGCAGCGCCGCCGAAGCCCAGCGAGAGTGAGCTGTGGGCGGCGGCGGTGGAGATGGCTAGCAGCGTGGCGCCGTCGCCGGCGCTGCCGGGGTTCGGGCGGACGCCGGTTGTGAGGCAGCTGAGGATAACGGACTCTCCGTTCCCGTTGAGAGAGATTGAAGAAGATAATCGTGTGGATGAAGCTGCCGATCAGTTCATCATGAAATTCTACAAGGATTTGAAGAAGCAACATGCAGAGGCTTCTTGAATTTTTTTTCTTCTTTTTTTTTTTATGATGTGGAAGTTTATTGCAATTTTATGTGATTATGGATTTATTAAAAATATTGTTTTAAGCCAAGAAAATAAATAAAAGAATGATAAATAGAAACATTGCAGTTTTCATTTGGGCAGGGAATGTACATGAAGGAAATTTATTTAGCAATTAATTGTAGTGTTTGATACATTAGTTACTATTCCTTGTATGTGTTAAAGCCCCATATATATATATATGAATGAATTATTCAGTTATATGAGATTTTCTAGATTTTTAAATGCGGTTCATTCATATGAAATTTAGGGGAATTAATAATTATATATCAAAGATAAATTAATTAAAAGTTTATTAGTATGAATGAAAAATAAATTATGGATTTCGAAACATTTTCCTTCACATTCTTATTCTTCTACCAACGAAAAGAAAAATAAGAATTTTTTCCGATGTTTTTTTTTTTTTTTGCATTATTCCAAGTTGTAATTCTAATAAAGTAGAAAACTTAAATACTAGAAAAACTCAATATATTGGGATTGCAATACAGATTTTCTTCAGCATACATTTCTCAGTTTCAGGAAAAAATAAATAAATAATTTGATGTTGTTGGATACAAAGTTTTTTAGTGGAAGTGTTAATTAATTTCGAAATATTTAATGAAAGATCTTAATTATACATAAAATATAATGTTGATGGATTGGATACTTAATAATGAAGAAGTACTTCTGTCAACACCAACGCAGGACCAAACACAAAACTGAATAAACTGAATTAAATAGGATCAATATTTTCTTAATTTGAGCATGAAATATACCAAAAAAAAAAAAAAAAAAAAGAAGATTTCAAAACCTCTCATTCACAAATGAAATTCTCTCTAAAGAGACAAAAAAAGATCAACATTGAACGACGCACGACATGTGTTTTCTTAGTTGTCACACCTTCCTTCATTCACAAGCAAACTGCACATCCCACAAACAAAAATGGTGCTCTAATAAAAGCAAAGCAACGGAAAATAAATTAATTGATCGAGTATTACAATTCAAATTACAATAAAACTATAAAATAATCAACAATTAAAACTCTAAACAACAAATTGGGCTTAATGGACTGTAATTCTTTTTTTCCTTTGCACAATAATTTAAAAATATTGGGCCTAAACCATGCTAAATCTAATTAATGATCCATACTTCTTTTGACATTTAACAATAATGGGGTTAGATCCTATTAAAAATAGTTTATTCATTCAATAAATCATTTTAATATATATATATATATATATAGGGATGCGATCCAGTGAGAACTACTCTTACCATAAGAAATAAGAACTAATCCTCGCCATTGATTTTGATGAATGAACGCTCAGGATTTTACAAAAATTTTCGGGCATTTTATCTCAAAAAACCTGCATTATAGGGTATTTTTGTCATTTTGTACTTTTTTAAGATTCTGTTTGCATATTCTATCTCGACATGCATTATATATCTAACAAACATGCATTATATGCATAGGAAACATGCATTATATACCAAACACTCATTATATACCTAACAAACATCTTCCTACATTATAATATGGTATTACTCTTATTTTAGAACAATATTACTATCATTATACGGTATTACTTCCTCCATTATATATGGTATTACTTTTGTTTTAAAGAAACATTATATTACTTTCATTATAATACATATGTTATTACTATATAATACATAACAAGTGCAAATATAATAATGAATGATGATTTCGCTGAAATAAACATGTTACATTTTATCTATCATATTCTGCATTATATACTGTAACTTCATGCATTATACTGTGCAATTGCATTCATTATATAAGAATTTGTGTACTGTTACGAGAATTATGCATATTATATATGATATTACTTTTATTTTAAAAAAAATTATATTATTTTCATTATAATTCATATGTTATTGCTATATAATACATAACACGTGCAAATATAATAATGAATGATAATTTCGCTGAAATAAACATGTTGCATTTTATCTATCATATTCTGCATTATATACTATAATTTCATGCATTATATTGTGCAATTGTATTCATTAAATAACTTCATGCATTATATTGAGGCCAAAACATCAAATCTAGTACAAACTATCCGCCTTTTTTCAATTCTAGTACGAACTATACATATTCTCTATTTTATGTCCAAACTTTCCAAAATTATTCAAATCTAGTCTGTAAAAATATTCCGGCGACGGAAAGCTGATTGGGCAATCAAAAATCCTCGTCATATTTAAAAAATCAAATGATTTAAATCCACATCATAAAATATAATTCTACATCATATTTATTTTACATGTTATATTATTAAAAAAAATACTCAAAACCTTTTTCCCCTAATCCCTTTCCCTTTCGTCTGATTCTTCC
>JAPKLW010001367.1:52247-139915 GCA_026898455.1 Plectranthus barbatus | reverse complement strand
AATCAAGCAACGACCTGAATACAATCAAGCAATGTCGTGAATGCAATCAAGCATCTTTCTCACTTTCTCACGTTAAGAGTTTTCTCACTGAATCCGCTCCCTATATATATATATATATATATATATATAAATACGTAACAAAGAAAAAAATTGATTACTTACTACCGTGGGGTGGCACCGCTCCTATTGAGCATTATGAAGCTCAGTTTCTTATAGTTCACGATTCGAATTCACTTATACTAACTTTAGACATTGTTAAGACAGTATCTACATTCTCATTTAAAGTGAATTTATGCCCAAATTAAATAATCATATATGTTGAGCCGATCTCGACGGGCTTATATTCGACGAATTACCTCGCGATCCGACGGGCATGTGTTCGACGAATCTCTTCACAAATTCAACGGCCACTCCAAACGAGACTCTCAACATTCCGTAACCGCCGGGAGAAAGCAGGACGTGACGTTAAATGCTATAATTCTAGCAAATAATTGTAACAGTTTCTTTTTGAGCTCATTATTCACATTTATTGGGGCAAATCATGTAACAATGTATAAATAGGGGTCAAGCGGAAGAAATGAGGATATAGTACCTTCTCTACGAACTCCACACATTTACCAATATACAATCGAGCTCTTTTCGTGCATCAACAATTGGCGCCGTCTGTGGGAAGGAAATTTCATTTCACAGGGAAAGGGAACACATCAGGTGAAATCAAAATGAGTGAAGCAAGCCATCATGAGAGCCGGACGACGGAAGCAGTAAGGCGGGAGGAGTTCGAGCGAAATATGCAGAGGATGCAGGAGGAGGTGAACCTCATGCGAGAAGAGAACCGAAGAAACACCCTTGAAGCAGCCCGGCTCCGTGGAGAGTTAGCCCAACTCCACGAACGAGACAGTGAAGAAAGTCGGGCTAGCAGTGACAGGACGGGACGCAGTCGTTTCTGCCGGAGTTCTGCGAACATAACTCGAACGACACACGGATCTTCTTGAGCGACAAGCCGTCGTTCGGATGACGAAGAAGGAAATAGGAAAATGGCCGCCTTGGAAAAGAGGCTGGAAGACATGGCGAAGATGTTCGCCACCATTCCCGCAGCACCTGTCCAGCCACTCAACGTCGCACCGAGGGGCTACAATGACACTCCATTCACGCGCCAGATATCCAATATACAACTCCCTTCCCGGTTCACGGCCCCTACAGTTAAATCGTACGACGGGACCACGGATCTAGAGGAGTTCATAACACTGTATCGCTTAAAGATGCATACTGTCTCTGTGTCGGAGGAAACAAAGGAGGCGTGTATGTGCAAAAGTTTCGCTGCATGTTTGGAAGGACCGGCCATGCAGTGGTTTATGCGGATCCCTAACGGTAGCATATCCATTTTTGCCGAACTTCACCAAAAATTCGTCGAACAATTCTCATCTTGTCGGCGAATCCCAGCCAGATCCGACGACCTGAACCGGGTGATACAACAGGAGGGGGAACCGCTCCGAAAGTACATCCGACGATTCAACGAGCTCAAGGTCACCATCGCTAATTGCTCCGAGGAGACCGCGATCTCTGCGTTTAAGAATGGCCTTCGGCCAGGGTCGCGACTCTTTTGGAAACTTGTCGAGTATCCATGCACGACCTTCCGGGAGGTCTTAGCACGGACGGAGGTTCAGCTTCGACGTGAGTTGGAACAGGCTAATCTAAACCAAAGAGATCGAGGAAAGGCCCCTAGCCGAAGTGAGAAGGGGGTTGGATCTCGGTCTACGACCCAGTTCCAACCATACCAGCGTAACCCTGAAAAGAGGAGCGTGCCCAGCCAGAACACTTCGAGGCAAACCCCCACCTATACCTTGAGAGTTAACCCGGTGGTGGTTGTGCGCGAAATGGAAAAATTGGGGGAGGTCGTTAAGTGGCCGAATAAAGTTTTGAACATCGGCCAGAACCCAGACGGGTTTTGCGTGTTCCACCACAGCTATGGCCATACAACTATACAATGCAGGGACTTCCTTCGGGAGATTCAAAGACTTTTGGAATTGGGACATCTGAAGGAGTTCCAAGGAGAGCGAGGAAAACCTAACACCTGGCGAAGAGGGGCCGGGGAAGGAAATCCAGCGACGAATGCCAACAGGGTGCCGGTTCCCAAGCCACCCACGGTGCAAAGAACAGTGAACGTGATTCACGGAGGATGTGATTTGGCGGGGCATTCCAGGAATGCTCATAAAAGGTATTGTCGATAGGCCAGGGCCATGGAGTGGATGGCCACGAAGCCCGTCTCACAGGAAGTAATAGAATTCGGTCGGGGTTCGACGACCGCACAATGACGCGTTGGTGATCGAACTTCTGATGGCAAATTGCCGAGTACGGCGAATTCTCGTCGACTCGGGGGCGTCTTCGAACCTTCTATTTGCAAGTGCTCTGGAGGGAATGGGGATATCACTCGAGAGCGTAAGGCCAAGCCAAACCCAGCTGGTAGGCTTTAGCGGAGAGGTACTTGATCCGATTGGAGAAATCATGCTACAGGTATATGCGGAAGGCGTAAACCTTACGGTTAAATTCCAAGTGGTAAACATAGAATCATTGTACAATGCGATTGTCGGAAGACCGTGGCTGCACGAGATGGAGGCGGTGCCTTCCTCTTTCCACCAGATGGTCAAGTTTTCGACCCCCTAGGGGATTCGGACGATTCATGGCGAGCAGCATGCTGCCAGGGATTGCTACACAATCATGCTACGGACAGTTGGCACGGTCGACGAAGTTGAAAAGGCCGAGGAAGTGGTACTGGATCTGGATGATCCGTCGAGGGTGACTTTCGTGGGAAGGGATTTGGAAGAGGGGTTAAAAATGCATCTGATTGCATTTTTGCGCTCTAGGGTGGCTTCATTTGCCTTCAGCCACAAGGATATGCCCGGAATTGACCCACGGGTCATTACACACCGATTGCAGGTAAATCCCAGCGCAAAGCCGGTCATGCAAAAATGAAGGAGATTTGCCCCGGAGCGGAACGCCGCCATAGCCGAGGAGGTCGAAAGCCTGCTGAAGGTAGGGTTCATCCGAGAGGTTAAGTATCCCAAGTGGTTGGCCAACGTCGTCGTAGTCAAAAAGAAAAATGGAAAGAACAGGATCTGTGTGGACTACACGGACCTTTAACAAAGCGTGTCCGAAGGATCCTTTCCCTCTACCGCACATCGACCGACTCGTCGACTCCACCGCAGGGCATGAGTTGATGAGCTTCATGGATGCCTTCTCCGGCTACAACCAGATCCCTATGTATGAGAGGGATCAAGAAAGCACGACCTTCGTTACCGACCGGGGCATCTACTGTTACAAGGTTATGCCATTCGGACTAAAAAATGCTGGCTCGACGTACCAGCGTCTGATGAACCGAATGTTTGCCAAGCAGCTTGGCAACATAATGGAGGTATACGTCGACGACATGTTGGTGAAGTCTCAGGCACGAGAGACTCATTTGTCGCATTTGAAGGAAGCTTTCTACATTCTGGACGCGTACCAGATGAAGCTAAACCCGGCGAAATGTCTATTTGGCATTTCCTCTGGGAAGTTCTTGGGGTACGTCGTCAGTAGGAGGGGAATCGAAGTAGACCCCACACAGGTTCGAGCCATTCAGAAGTTAGCCCCGCCGTCGAATGTTAAGGAAGTGCAAAGGATGATCGGAAAGCTTGCTGCAGTAAGTCAATTCATATCCCGCTATTCAGATCGTATGTGCAAATTTTTTCAGGTGATCAGAAAGACGAAAAGGTTCGAGTGGACAACGGAATGCAATGAGGCGCTAGGTGAGATTAAATCTTACCTGACCTCACCACCAATAATGTCGAAACCGAAGATGGGTGAAGTGTTGCAGCTCTACTTGGCCGTCTCACCACGCGCTGTGAGCGGGGTTTTGGTTCAGGAGGAGGACGGGTCGCAGCACCCCGTCTACTACGTGAGCCGATCCTTGCTGGATGCAGAAACCAGGTACTCGGCACTGGAAAAGTTGGGGCTGGCCTTGGTGGTGTGTTCCAGGAAGCTTCGACCCCACTTCGAATGCCATGAGGTCGCGGTTGTGACGAATTTTCCTATCCGTGATGTCATGGCAAAACCTGAGTTGTCTGGACGCATTATGAAGTGGGCGATTGAGTTGGGTGGATATGGTTTAAGTTTTCGACCCAGAACGACAATCAAGAGTCAGGTCTTGGCAGACTTCGTCGCCAAATTCACTCCAGAACTGCACCTACAGGCCAAAATCGAGGCATTTAAGGGCGACGGTCCGTCCGAAGCATGGGATCTGTTCGTCGATGGTTCCAGCAATTTGAGCGGAGCCGGGGCCGGGGTGTTATTGGTGTCTCTGCATCAGGTTATGATCGAAAGGGCGATCCATTTCAATTTTAAGGCAACGAACAATGAAGCGGAGTACGAAGCCCTGATAGCGGGGCTGCGCCTCGCGACGGCACTAAATGTTAAGAGGGTGCGCATAAAGACAGATTCCCAACTCGTTGCGGGACAGTTCAAAGGGGAGTATCAGGTGAAAGATCCCCACATGGTGGCCTACCACGCGGTAGCTGAGGAGGAGTTGAGGAGGTTCGACGAAGTATCAGTCAATCATATTCTGAGGGGAGAGAACGGGCATGCCGACGCCCTGGCTGGCTTTGCCGCCGCCGCCAAGATGGGAGGATCAAGGGTATTGCCAGTAATCACAGTTATATGGCCAGCCGCGGACGTAAGTAAAGGTCGAAGGGAGGTCCTTCCTATCAGAGATAACTCGGACACTTGGATGGGTCCGTTCGTTGAAAATCTGCGTGACAGAATGTTGCCAGAATCCTCCGTGGAGTCAGCACGGCTGGTTCGACGAGCGTCACGATTCGTACTTTTGGATGGCAGGATGTATAAGAGGTCGTTTGAAGGACCGTTGCTGAGGTGTATCAGTGATAGGGAAGTGCCGACCCTTCTCCAAGAAATTCATTCAGGGAGCTGCGGCAACCACGCCAGCCACAGGAGCTTGGCCCATCGGGTGATCTCCGCCGGGTTTTTCTGGCCCACTCTAAGGAAAGATAAGAAAGAATGGGTTAAGAAGTGCGACGCGTGTCAGCGGTTTGCGGGGACGACGCACCTAAAGGCCGAGTTATTACATGCCAATGTTCCTGTTTGGCCCTTCTACCGTTGGGGGCTGGACATTGTTGGGCAACTCCCGAAGGGCCTCGCCGATAGACAGTACGTCTTGGTGGCAACAGATTCCTTTACTAAATGGGTGGAGGCGGAACCTCTAGCGAGAATTCGGGACAGAGAAGTGATTTCCTTCATCTGGAAGCATCTGGTGTGTCACTTCGGCTTGCCCAAGGAGATAATCACCGACAACGGTAGGCAGTTCGTCAGCCAGCAAGTTAAGAACTACTGCGTCAATCTTGGGATACGTTTGCTTTTGTCAACACCACGGTATCCATGATGGGTTTTGTATACTGAAAGCATTTATTATAATGAGTATACAACGGTTTATTTCTCCTATCTGTTAACAATCGTACATGTATGAACAAAGGTATCCTCTTGTTTCACCGATAGGGACGATCATACGGCGTGTTGTAGATCGCAGAAGACAGTATGATCACTTGACCTAGTGAGACATAAACATGATCACAGCCGAGACAGCGTATGAGAATACGTCTGTCCGGATGGCTGTTGCATTGTCGGAATAAGTAGTCTGTCTTGGTTACTTGACATGCTGGTACACAGAGGTGGCGTATTGATGGACCGCAATGAGATATATTCGTCTGTCTGACATCAGCGAATAAAAGATCTTGTTATATTGATTGAGTCCAAACCCTAACGAAGGTTCCGGGGTTTGCACGGGTTGACTGTTGCTTTGACTTGCCATGGTGGAGAGCCTGAGTAACGTGCTCGTATATCCGCATCTTGGGTAACAGCAGTTCGTGTAGTACCGCCTGAGACTGAACTTAGGTAACCATATCCGAGTAATAGGATGGGGACATTCCCTGAGGAGCTCAATAACATTCATCGTGCCAAAGTCCTGCAGGCTGATTAAGTTCAGGCACGAGTGATAAGGTTTGAGTGGTACTACTCAGGAATTATAAGATATTAATTAATTGTAGTTAGAGCTTGTCAGAGGCTCCGATTAATTAATGGATGTCCGGTAACCTTAAATATGGGGATTTTCAATTAATGCAGCCCGTTCTCATAACGTGGTAATAAAGGGGTAGGTCAGTATTAATTCTGTGGTGAAAAAGAATTAATATTAATTAATTAATTAATTGTGTCATGGGTTGTGGACATGGGAATTAATTAATTTATAGGCCCACTTTATTATTTGCATTAGGTCCCAGGTCTGGCCCAACACTAGTCCTTGGCTTATGGGGTTGAGGCAGTGAGTCCGGTCGAGGTAGTCCAGGGAAGTCCCCGGGTTTAGTTCTTCGACGAAGGGGATCACTAGCAACGCCGGTTCGACGAGCTGGAGCTCTTGGAGGAGGCTAGGATGGCGGCTTCAAAAAGAATGGAGGTAAGGCAGATGGCGGTGGATTGCTATTGCAACAGCTCGGTCCGACTTCGCTCCTTTCGAGTGGGGGATTGGGTTCTACGCTACGTGTTTCAGAATACAAAGGACCTAAACGCGGGGAAATTAGCTCCCAACTGGGAAGGGCCTTATGTTGTTTCGAAGGTGGTGGCAAATGGAGCGTATCGCCTAGTGACCCCCGAAGGGAAGGACATCCCGAACGCGTGGAATGTGAAGTACCTCAAGAAGTTCTATTTTTAAAGGGCAGGTCTGGTCGGGGTTGTTTTCCTAAGTCTGAGTAGTGGCGTTGTTTGGAATAGTCTATCTTTCTTTACTTGTTAAAATATGTTTTGCGTAGTTCTCTTTTCAATTGAAATACTAAAGCGTACTTCGACTGACTAATAACGAGTGTTCGTACAATGGTCAATGCGGAAAGTTCGATATATTTCTTAGCACGATTTTTTCCAAAACAAAAAGGGGGGACATAGAGTACGGAAGGCAGGCGCCTAAATAAACAAACAAGACCGAAAAAAAAACAACACAAAACGCTTAAACTTTTTTGGCCGTGGAGTCATCACCATCTTTCTCCTCCTCATTTTCCTTGTCCTCCTCCTCCTCGGGACTCAAGAAGTCCAGGTCTAGGTCCGGATATTTCTGCAGAATGATTTCCTTGACCTGGGCACACGCATGGCTGTGCATGGCGTCCATTGCATCCTGTGCGATGGGCTTGTCGAGGAGGCTGAGGAAGTCGAGGCCCTCGCCCTCTTGTAGCGTTAGTCGGTGTGCTTCTTCAGCTTTTTTTCCGCGCGGCGGCTTCTTCGTCACGAGCAACCTCCAGGGCTCGGACAGCCTGTTCGAGCTCGACGGTCCGACTCTCGGTGGCTTTCTTCTTGGCCAGGAGGGTGTGGACTCGCTCGGCAAGTTCGGCTTTTTCTTGTAGGAGGCTGTTGTTCAGCAGTTGGAATTTTGACGATTCAGCCACGGCTTGGGCATGAAGGGCGGCCAGTTCAGTCATTTCTCCCTTGACCTGGATAAGGGAAGTTCTCGTGACGAAGGAACGCTGCATCCAAGCATGCTCTGAGTTCAACACTTCGAAGTAATCACCCCGCAGGCCGCTGAAGCTCTGGGAAAAGAAGGGTCATGTCAGCTTTATCACAATTAAGACTAGCGAAGAAAGATCAGGTAGAATCTCTTACAAGAAGCATCTGGCGGAAGTGGGAGAACGTTCGGCCAACTGAGGGGCTGGGTGTGTTCCAAGGCGGACCGACGAGCAGCATGCGCATGAACTCGATAAGTTCTTAGTTGGATGCAGGGTCCTTCGGGGTCGAAGTCTCTGTCTCTCGGGCTACGACGACCCGAGTGGCCCCCGTGTCTTGGAGGTTGGCATCCTCAGCGTCATCGTTCGGACCCGGGTTTGTAATCGTCTTTTCCCCGGTTTCGGTGGTAGGATCCTCGATCTGCTTTCGGAGCCACTTGTTTCGATGCTCCTGCACGCCAGTTTCGGGGTTGGCGCATGATATGGAGTCTTCCAGGGACTCATCGGCAGCACCACTTGGTTTCATGGTGGATGGATTGCCTTGGGCGCCAGAAGGGCCTTCGCCTTGGATGGGCTTGGTGGATGGTTTTGGGGGCTGTCGGTCTTCCTTCCTCTTCCCAGAAGTCTCTTTCTTTTTCTTCTTCTTCTCAAGAATCGCACGCAAAGCACTTGAGGTTGGTCTTTCCATCGCTTGGTGAACTCCCTCGGCGTCAATATAGCATCTGCGACGGAGGGATTCGAATTTCCTGTTGCTGACTGCGTAGGCTCGGTCGAGCCGACTCTGCTCCTCCTCGGTGAGGTGGAACGGCTCGTACGCTGCAATGCCAACAAAGTAAGATAAGTGTAAGGAAATCATGTTCGACGGGCAAAATACAAAGAGGTACTTACGAGGGGGTTCGTGTAGATGACCTCTGAGCCGAGGGAACTCGTCAGGAATCTCAAGGTAAATGAAATGTTCGGCCCATTTTTTCATGTTAGAGGGGGTTTCCTTCACCAGAGGCTCCGGCTGGTGGTGTCTTTTAGAAAAATACCAATAACTTTCCTTAGACCTATGCACTAGGGCATAAAGGTCGACGAACTCCCTTACTAAGGGTTCGTCGAGTCCTGCTTCCCTAAATATTAGGAGGGTTCCGAACATATTAAACCAGGTAACGGGGGCTAGCTGTATAGGGGCTAAACCGTAATAATCTAACACCTTAATGAAGAATGGGTGTAGGGGCAAATTGATCCCCTTATCGAAAACCCTAGTGGAGAAGGCCGTAAAACCGAGTGGGGGCCGGTGCGGATGGTCATAAAGCCTAGGCGCTATGGCTTTAACTTTAGGAGGGATTCCATAGGTTTCGAAGATGTGGTTTAACGAAGTCTCCGATATACGGGAACAGGCCGTGGTTAATACCCCCCTGAATCGGCTATCATAGTTTGACGGGAATTTCCCTGGTGCCGGAAAATTATCCGATTCAGAAGTGGAAGGAGAGGAGGAAGAGTCTGAATAGGGGCTTCCGACCATGTTTTCCCCTAAGGCTAGCACAAAACTTATGAAATGAGAGGGTGAAAGCGTACCTAGGAGTCGGAGATTGGAGATCGGATTTGCAGGAGGAAGGCTACCGGATGTCGTGCACCGCAGGTCAGGGACGATCGAGTAGGTGAAATTTCTGGTAAGGAAGACGATGAACGATGAAGAAGGCGAATATATAAGTTTTGGAATTCAAAACGACGCTCCCTGGGGAGTCGTGATTCACTTTTCTTCCCGACGAGTTGGCATGCGACACATGTCAATTTAAAGTAATCATGATCGGTGTGTGCGAAATTCAAGGGAACAACTGTTCTTTGAAAGAATTCAGATCGTCAGTACCCCTCAAGGGTACATTCGACAAATGTCCGAAACAACCACCGTTAGAGTAAACAAAAGTCGATACCTCTTGAAGGTGCATTCGACGAGCGATTGAGGCAAAGTAGTGCCGGAATGAAATTCCTGAGGGAGAGGAATCTGAAAACCTTCCGGCACCGACATGGTCGTGCGGAAGGTCTGTTTCTCGTTATAAACAGAAGCAGGGCCAGAAACGAATCGTCGATTCAGTCTGCGCCATGGGGGTAGTCAAACAAAACGTAAAATTCTTTTGGCTAGTCTCGGGGGCGACGAACGGGCACTAGTATCGGGCCAAGTTCGTCGAACCCATGCGTCTATATCACATACGAGAAGGGGATGGTGAAACTCTCGTAACTCGCTGGGGGCCCGGACACACGGGTTCACTACGAGGCTTGCCGAGGTGGCGAAAAACTTTTCGAGAATCCTCTACGCGCCTCACGAAAAGTTTGGGCGCTATTGTTGAGCCGATCTCGACGGGCTTATATTCGACGAATTACCTCGCGATCCGACGGGCCTGTGTTCGACGAATCTCTTCACAAATTTGACGGCCACTCCAAACGAGACTCTCAGCATTCCGTAACCGCCGGGAGAAAGCAGGACGTGACATTAAATGCTTTAATTCTAGCAAATAATTGTAACAATTTCTTTTTGAGCTCATTATTCGCATTTATTGGGGCAAATCATGTAACAATGTATAAATAGGGGTCAAGTGGAAGAAATGAGGATATAGTACCTTCTCTACGAACTCCACACATTTACCAGTATACAATCGAGCTCTTTTCGTGCATCAACAATATATATGCTTGATTGTTATGTGATTCTCTTTCCCTTGGACTACCAACTATAGGTGTTTTACTCTGCATATATATTAATCTCAAATCATACAAAACTAGTGTCACATCTCATATTGATACTTCCTCAATACTTTTAAGTGAGAAGGGGGGTGATCAAACTCTTCCTCTTGCTTTGTGGGACGTCATTAACATCACAGCATGTTTGAACTTCAACACATGTGTCCAATAAATTATGGATTTAAGATATAGGTTTCAAGGAAAATAACATATGCTCGTACATTATTTATATATAAGTTGTCCAAATTTGTCCCTTTGCTCGGGGTGTAGTGGTTAAAATATCTTTCTTGTGACTGAGAAGTCATAGATTCGAGTTCCCAGAGGGACTTCTGGGTGTGTGTGTGTGAGTTTGAGATTAATGTAGACTTATTTTAAATTAAAAAAAAATTTGTCCAAATTTAGACATGAATTTTTAAAAATATACAATGAAATGTAAAATATTAAAAAAGGTGGACAATTACCTCATTCATGTTATCACTCATTGCATACAAAACGAATAATGATCATTGTTAGGAGATGGGCACGTGAAGGGCCACGTAGTTATCCACACGTGCGAACACGTTGGGTATGCATTGTGTTTGTCGCACGTGTGGGGGAAGCATCAAAGAAGCAGAGCCTTAACTCAAAAACCGTAGACTAAATATCAAACCAATAAATTAATAGCAATAATGCAAAATAAAATTAAAATTTGGATTAGAGAAATGGGATTCGAATTTCCAGCTATTGGGCTTTTCAGGAATAGCGTACAGCTGCCAATGCTGAAAGTACCACCGAGTTTGCATACATACTAATTCTTGGGGCACATTAAATGGTTTATGTTTATCACATGCTGCCTGACAACACCCCTCATCTTCCTCACGTGCTTAGTTGGACCCCATTTACTAATATTTATAAAAAAAAAAATTACTAGAGTTTTTTGAAGAAAATATTACTAGAGTTATGTTCTAGGTTATTAATTAGGAAAAGTATATTTGACGTAACAAAAAATAAATACGAAAAGCAGCTAAATAATACTCCCTCTGTCCCATAAAATTAGTCTCACTTGATTTTGACACAATAACTAAAGAAATAGAGATAAGAAAAATTAACAATTTATTAGTGTGAGTGAATTACTTTTCATTTTTAACAATGAGACAATTATATAGGACAAACAAAAATGGAAAATAGGACTAATTTCATAGGACAATAGAATATATAATTGGTTATGGAAAGTAAAATAAATTGTTGACAATTGAGAACTAATTACTCTTAATTAGCTGGAATTAGTTAATTACAGTTTATCCATAGTAAAGAAGTTAAGTAACGGCGGGATTTGCACTAATCATGCAAGTATGCAGAGAGAGAGAGAAGAATATAGATTTCATCAACGGTTGAATTAAGAAAAATATTGATTATTAAAAAATAAGCATAATATACATGAAAATTAAACACAATATATTTTAAGCATAATTTTAAAAAAACCAAGTATAAGATTTTAAAAGGTTTAAGAGTTGACTATTGATTTTTTAAAGTAAAAGTTATAGATTCATTTATATTTAACATAAACTCACTTTTAACACAAAATTCTCTTTCTCTATTATAACGTCCTAGCCCAATACAAGTAATTTGCAGCGTGCTTTGTCCTCACTCACACGCACCCTGAGAAACTTCCCATGGGGTCACCATCTTTCTCTATTGTAATGTTCTAGCCCAAGCACGCTTAACATTGGAATTTTCCTGAAATGAGTGATGAAAAAGATGATGTACTATGTTGGTATGAATAGCACATATCCTACAAACTATCTTCAGCTATACAGTCTCATTCATGTATAGCCTCAGAATCCCCCTCATTGTGGTGAGGGCCCGATTCATTCATGTCACCCTCCGCTCATCTATTAGAAATTTTACGAGAGCTGCTCATTGTCCGTGCTTCTCTACACCGGTCATCGCTCTCTGCTCTAGCAACGGATCACTGCATCTATATAACTAATCTATAAGATAGAGTTAATAATTTATTTGCATGCAAATTGTTAAACTTATGTGATATAAATAAGATGTATAAATTTAACCTCACCATTTAAGTTCAAAACTAATAAAATATAAATAGCTAAAACTTATTAATTTAAATAACAATTGTGTTTAAAATTTAATCTCATGATCTAATCATATAAAATGTTATTATTATGGCACAAAAAACTGATATTACTAGTGCATTGCACCTATTAAAATTACTTGGGTGAACATTGCTATATTTGTAATTTGAAGCATGTTTTTACCATTGATTCTCGTACATACGAAAATAACCATGGCGCGCATATTGACCAAATCAGACCAAACAAAAGGAGTTACATAAATGTAATTAATCATATTCAAATTTCACTTTTTAATGTTTTGCCCAATTATAGAGTTAACTTTCAGTTGTTACCCTATCTCACGTGCTTTATTTTTTTCATATCGAAATTCATGATATAAAAAATTTAGCCACACATATATGTCATCACTTATCATTGACATATAATATTTATGATAAAAAAATATATAACAGTTAGATTAACTTTTGAGCAATGATTTCATATTTAGTAAGTGGTATAATAGCCTTTAACTAGCTTGGATGATAGTTCGTATGCATCGGAACTTTATTATAATAATTTGTTTAGTGTCAATGAGAATGCAATACGGGATACGATAATAAGTGACAAGAATTCAATTTGATTAAATTAAATTATCCCACGTTGGGCGTAGACATAAGAATATACTAATATATAATGGTAGAGAGAAATGAGATCATTACAAAATTTAAAATGTTCAAATATGTGACCTTTTGGTCTAGACAAAGTATTTTACACCCACCGGCATATCATATTGGCTTCAGCCCCCCCTAGACGGAATTATTTTCATTTTTGTAGTATTATGATCTGGTTTTTTGTGGTATAGCACCCTGTATAGAAGAAAAAATAGATGAAAATAAGAAAAATATGATATAGAAAGATTGAAGTTAAGGTGCAGTCGAAAAAAGAATTTTCAACCCCCTCCGAATTCTTTTTTGAATTCGCTACTGTTTACACCACTGCACTCGGAGCATATATTTTTATGTTATTTTTATATATTAATTTAGATTTACAATCATTAAACTATTCTCTAATTGAGTATGATAAGTTCTACCAAATGTATTAGTAAATAAAAATTGGCAATTTCAACAAAATAACACCATCATTCATGTCGAAATTTAACTAACTCCACCCAAACAAATCTTAATTCCTACAGCGCAGGAAAGGAAAAGATAAAATCCAGTTGGGTGACACGTGGAAGCATCAGAGCCGTCATTAGATAAAATCCAAGCTGTAACCATCGTGCTTAAACGTGGGTTAACGAATATAATAACATGAGGTTAAAAAAGAGGTACCATTATGGATTAAAATAAATTTATGGAGGGGGTGTAAGATTAAATATTAGGAGTAGAATAAAGGGCCAAAAACACTATTCCCGATGGATAAATAATTAGAGAGAGAATCCGGCTGTAAACTTGGTGGAGTCGCGGCGACAAAACCTGCTACATCTATTCTTAAGGGAAACAGTTGAATTTTCTTTCATTAATAATTACCTATTATTCCCACTTAATTATCTCTTTTATTTTCCTTAAACTCAATCCATATCGGGATTTGCTATTTCACCCTAAGATAGCAATATATTTTACCCATCTTTTTAAATAATGATTGATCGCCATAACTCATAAGGGTATACATGGTTTGAACAAAATCGATCCGACCAAACTTATTAGGTTGATTTAGCCAATTTGAGTAAAGAAATACAACCACCGACTCAAGAAAAATTCAAATTAGATGATACTAATTTGACCGATGTTTTGAAGTATGAAATTGACTGTTTCGATCGAACAAATTGTGTATTATAAAATTATTTAAAATTTAATGATATAGAGATTCGAGATTTTATTTTTTTTTTCAACTGTGCCATATGAATTAGTGTATATTTCCTCCTCTTTGCTTCCCCGGTCTTGCTAACTCCTCTTTGATTTCATTGATTTAAGTTGATGACATATGAAACTTATTTATATTAAATTTATTATTTGTTAAATTAATATTCAAATATATAAGTCATATGATACATTAATTTCATTATTTACATTCATCAAATTAATATTTCAAATCGTTGGGATTGACAAACTCAATTGTCCAACATTAGATAAACAAGGAAGTAGTGTGAGTGAGATATGGAAAAGAAATGTTGCATATCTTGTTTTTTTGTTGGACAAGATTTATCCTTATCAGATTAGTATTTGGATATATTTACCATACCAGGATTGATATTCCTTATGTATCTAGAACTCTATGCTTATAAATACTCCTACTTTTCACCATTGTAAACTTGCCAAAATACAATGTAGTTGCTAGTAGAGACTAGTTAGTCTAGAGGGAGAGTAGAGCTTGTGTTCTCTGATAACTCTGTAACCCTGTAATCATGTTCTTCACCTTGAATAATACATATCACCTGTGTACGCTTGCAGAGTAGACGTAGAGCTTACGCTCGAACCACTATAAATTTTTATGTTCATTTATTTTATGTTTGTTATCTTTATTTATAATTGCTTAATTTCACAACAAATTGGTGCGGTGAACGTGGAGCGAACACGTGATCAAAGTGATTGCAGTAGGTTCAACCAATATTTGAGGTGGGGCATGTCACATAATCAAACAACTTCAATCTGTGGAGGATGAAGATACGAGCGGTGTTGTGTAGCAAGGCTTGACAGATTCCTTGAAGGAGGAGATTGTGTTGACCAACAAGATAACGGAACAATGTTCGCGTGTGTGAAACACACTAGTGCAAGTGCACACTATCACACGTAATATAAAACGGAGTATTCTCCGAGTATCGATCCACAGGGAAGGGTTAAAGGTGCACAAACACTCAACTCGATTTAATTGATGAGGAAAAATAAGTTGGGTTGTTTAATTAATCTAGGCATGAACTAATTAGGAAATAACAATAAACATAAAAACAGGGGATGGTGAAAACAGGGGTGAATGATACGAGCGAATTTGACAACTTCTTCAATCAACGAGAGAAATGACCTAGGCTATGGAATCACTTGCTACAGATATTATCCTACAACATTGCAAACAACACAGAGTAAAGTTGCTGCCAAACATTGTTCTCAACTAGATTTTCCAAAATAGGTGAGATAACCTTTTCTAAATTAAATTAACATATTCCTATGCCCAAATTTAATTTAGATCCAGCACCATTTACAACTCTCTTAGGCATTTTAGCAAACACAAACCCACATATTCCTATGCATGAAGTGTGTAATATTTGGGGCTTCTACTCTTAGTCTCAAATTTTCCAAATCTAAACTAAGCATGAACCAACAACTTCAAGTTCCCACAAGAGTTGTGATTATACAAATTAAACCACCAAAATATTCAAAACTTCATTCCATTCACAACACGTAACAAACTATTCAACACAAGCAAGTTTCATCCATAGCCATGGTCAACTAGTTTAGCTCATATTTACAAAGTGTGGAGCTAGAATAATTTCTTGGAAGCTAAAATTCATAAGTAAAAACAAGGAATTAAAGATAAGAAAGAAGAAATAAGGATTCCCCCCTTAGATTGAGCAACAATAGGAACGATTCCTCAATCCCCAGTTGTCCTCTTCGGTGGTTGAGCTGCAGCTCAAAACCCGTCGTCTTCCTTGAGTTCTTCTCTTCCCCCAGCTTAATCTCCCAGCTCGATGTGTGTGTGGCGTTGGAATTCTAAGTGAGCTCTCTCTTCTCCCTTCAAGATTTCTCCCCAGCTGGTTTCTCTCTCTCTACGAAGTGTGTTCCCAAAATGAATCCCCCAGTTGTTCTTCTTCTCCCCCCAACTGTGCTCCCCTCTCTCTCTACAATTTGGGGGAGATGAAGTGAAAAGAAAAATGGGGGGCTCTTCTTCTCTCCTCCAAAGGTAGTATTTATACCTCCCCCAATTTAGGTTTCCTCTTCTAGCTTTGTTCCCAAATTGTCCTTGAAGAAAATGGATGAATTTCAGTTGTTTTCGCACATCCAGATCAGCAAAAATAGATTTTTCCACGTCATCCCGCACTTTGACCAAAGTTGACTGGGAGCTAGTTCAGCTCAGCATGCTACAACATCTGCTTCCTTTTGCTCAAACATAGGCTTAAAAAACATAGCAATTTCCTGTACGGCAATTTCACTCCAAATCCTCCAAAAACATCGTTATTTGCTTCAAAACATGAAATAAACATAAAAGGAATCGAACAACCAGTTAAACATAGATGAAAGACTCTCCAAAACGAACTAAAATCAAGAGAATATAACTCTTTTTCAAGAGTTATCAAACAACAGAAGAACAATGCACTTGAGAGGGCTCGTAATGCTTGGATATTAAACCTAGGAGATACGGTGTTGCAAAAAGTGTGGAGAGAACAATCGGCAATTGAAGTTTTGAGCCTGACCTTGAATTGGATACTGAATTCAGGTTTTACATCTCACACGATGGACTATATGGTGTGGGGGAGACTGTGATGGCTCGCAACCTGCAAAGAACCAAGTTCGATGGAGCAGGGCTCTTGTGGTTTGCTGGCACAAACTGACTACGATAAAGCAGGGCTCTCGAGGATCGTTGGAGCGAATAACTAAGTTCGATGGAGCAGGGCTCTCGAGGTTTGCTGGTGTAGACTGGATTCGATGGAGCAGGACTCTCGATAATTGGTGGAGTCAATCAGGTTCAATGGAGCAACTTTAGCATGTTTGAGGAACAATTAGAAGGAGTTTATTATTCGAAGGGGTTGGGATAAGCGTGAAATTCACAATCAAGGAGACTAGTACGAGTTCAAAGCCTCACAGTCAAAGGGATTGGTACGAATTTGAAGCTCGCAATTTTAGGCACTGGTTCGAGTTTGAAGCTCGCAATCAAAAGGATTGATACGAGTTGCTTGCAGTCAAAGGACTGACATGAGTTGCTTGCAGCCATGGGGTTCGTATACTTAGCCTATGCGGGATGTTTTGGACACGAGGAAGAGTTTGACTGGATAAGTGTTGCTACACAATGTCAAATGATCTCGATAAACTCTACGTATATGATCATTGAGCTAATACTAAGTTTGAGTACTACTGGGACTGATCGAGACTGTTTGATAACTCAAAGTACTAAGGAGGTGCTAAAGTTGAGGTGGCATTGAGCATAAGGTGGAGAGTTTTTGGAGTTGACTCTGATGAATGTGTGAAGCCCTCTATTCGAGCGGGGATCATCTTTAGGTGCCTTGTGTTGAAAGCTTCCTGATAGGTGGTCAGGCGGCAGGTCTCGTAGGTTGACAGCGGTGCAAGATGAATTGAGACAGATCAATGTTTGAGGGGAGGAAGCCCTCAACAAAACTCAATACAATTGGGTGCCTTGTGTAGAAAGTTTCCTGACAGTGGTGGTCAGGCGGCGGGTCCTGTGGGTTAATGTCGACACTAGATGAATTATGATCGAGGCGAAGGATACGAGATTGTGGTCCTTGGGACCCAATTGTCCCACATTCGAAAAACAAGGAAGTAGTATGAGTGAGATATGGAAAAGATATGTTGTATATCTTGGTGGACAAGATTTATTCTTATTTGGATATGTATTAATCTATTTGAGATAGATTAGGATTTGTATATATTTACCATATTAGGATCAGGGGCGGCACTATGTGGATGCTCACGGGGTCGGCTGCTCCCACGACATTTCAATTTTTTTTTATATACATGTATTTTTTTAAAAAAATAAAATTATATAGTGTCAACCCACAAAATTACGATCGAGCCCTCACAATACTCGAGCTCTACATCCGCCCCTCATCAGGATTAATATTCCTTGTGTATGTAGGAATAAATCCTTATAAATACTCATACTTCTCACCATTGTAAACTTGTCCAAACACAATATAGTTGCTAGTAGAGACTAGTTAGTCTAGAGGGGGAGTAGGGCTTGTGTTCCTTAATAACTCTGTAACCTGTAATCATATTCTTCACCTTGAATAATACATATCACCTGTGTAGGTTTGGAGAGTGGACGAAGAACTTACGCTCGAACCACTATAAATATTTGTGTTCGTTTATTTTCTGTTAGTTATCTTTAATTGCAATCATTTAATTTCACAACAAAAATTAACTAAATCAAACTATTTTTATATGGTCCAATCAATTTGGTTTGGAAATATTATTTAACCAATTTGTTTTGAGAAATCTTCAAATTATATTTATTAATTTGATTTAAATTTTACCATATAAACCCCGATCAAATCAAACCGTCGACAACCATAAAACTCTCTAGTTTATTTAGATATTTATTTTCAAATATAAAAATCAAACCCTAAATCAATAAGATAACTGCAAATTAAAAAAAATCTAACACATCAATTTTATTATTCATGGATTGAATAGTTCTGCTAAACCTAACAAAAATAATTTTACAATATTGTCTCCAAGGGTAAGTATGCTCTGAATACAACTACTTTGAAATAATTTTACCAGCTCAGTAATAAAATTATACTCCACTCGATTCAATTTATGAATGCGATCAAAACATGCAAATACATGAATGCACGAACATGGCAATAGGCAATAGTAACATGCAAATTACTAAACACTTTTGGCCGTATCAATAGACCACAGGAAGCAAGATTTTTTTTATATATATATTTTATGTTTAAATATCAGAAAATGTTTGCCAAGTTATCATAGCCTTCTGAAAACGAGAATCCCAATGCTGAGCCTTTTTTAAAATATATTTCTAAATTAAGAAAAAATTAAAAAAAAAAATTAGACTCTTTATCATTCAGAGCAAGGTCAGTAGAAGTTGGTGGCTTTTCAGTTTTCATGTGCTTTACTAGTACTCTCCCAACATAATTTCTTTTAAATTTTATTTATTAAATGGGTATAGTAAAAAATATCTTGTGTCGTTAGATAATTGTAGTAGATTATTTCTCATCTCGAATTTTAAAATTCTTTACTTTTTCTGCTTTAATGAGTGTAAGTTTCAACAAAGTTTTATAGTATGGTAGTAATTATTCTTTGCTTTTATATAGCTATCTAGCTTAGAATTGGAAGAGCAAAAATGTTTGAGAAAAAAATAATGAAAATGAAAACATGTAATATCTATTTTTTGAAGTAGAAATGTAAATTTGGAATTACTAAAAAGGAAAGAAAACAGAAGCAACTGACTTTGCAGAAGTAGAAAGTGAAGTGACAAATAATGCATCATTTATTAATGAATAGTTTTTTTTTTTGGTAGAGAAAACAAAATAATAGTTAAATATATAAATAAGAAATGCTTATATAGCTAGAGGGAATTAAAATTAGACCTCTGTATTTAGATGTATTTCCATTTGTGCCCACAGTTTCCCTCTTAAAAAACCCTTCACCTCTCGCCTTCACTTTCAACACACACCGTTTTAAAGTAAAATTCTCTCTCATTCTCTCTCTCTCTCTCTCCTTTTCCTGTCTCTACCGTTACTCCGCTTTCTTCCACAGGGAAATCGTGAAAAACTTTAATTCGCATTTGGTGATGGAGTATTTTGCCGCTGATTATGCTGAATTGTCGTCGGTGGGCAATGGGAATTTCAACAGCATTAATAATGGCGTTCATTTCACCGTGGATGATTTGCTCGATTTTTCCAAGGAGGATGAGACAATGACCGACGCTTTTTTCGACAGCTTGCCGGGCAATTCGGGTGATTCCTCCACTGTTACGGTGATTGACAGCTGTAATTCGTCGGTTTCCGGAGGCGGTGACGGCCAGTTCAACGGCGATATCAGCTGCCGCAGCTTTAACGAGTCACAGTTCTCCGGCAACGAGCTCTGCGTTCCGGTAATTTTCTCCTTTTCCTTTTTCGATGCCAAATTAGTTATAAATTTTTTCTTTGCAACTTTTTTTTGTTGCTTCGTTCCTGCATGGAATTGCTTTGAAACGTGTGCTCCACTGCTGTTCTCTCTCTCTCTCTCACTTCTAATTGGAGAAAGAAAACACTTTATTTTTTGAATTTCTGGAGGCAATTTTTTTTTTCCAAAAAATGAGTTAATATTTTCCATATGATTTTGTAGTGGAAAGAAATTATGATAATATTTTTTTTTTGGAAACATAACTAACTAATTTCATGCCTCGTGACAAACAGTATGATGATTTAGCGGAGTTGGAATGGCTGTCGAATTTCGTGGAAGAATCATTCTCCACCGACGACGTCCACTTCATCCCCACCGCCGTCGCCGCCAAAGCCGTATCCGCGGACACCTCTTCCTCGGCAATCACCACCTACTCGCCGCCGTCGGTCTTCCCATCGGACGTCTCGGTCCCGGGGAAAGCACGCAGCAAGCGGTCACGCGCGCCGCCGTGCGACTGGTCCTCCCGCCTCCTCCTCGTGGCGCCGTCATCGGAGAAGGCCGTGTTGAAGAAAAGGGAGCCGACGGAGACCCCCGGGAGAAAGTGCCTCCACTGCGCATCGGAAAAGACGCCGCAGTGGAGAACGGGCCCAATGGGCCCGAAAACCCTGTGCAACGCGTGCGGGGTCCGGTACAAGTCGGGCCGGCTGGTGCCGGAATACCGGCCCGCCGCCAGCCCGACTTTTGTCTCGGCCAGGCACTCGAATTCGCACCGGAAGGTGATGGAGCTGCGGCGGCAGAAAGATGTCCAGAGACATCATCACATGATGAACCACGCTTCGGTATTCAACGGCTGCGATGAGTTCCTGATTCATCACCGGAGTAGCATCAACGGCCACGATTTGAGGCACATGATGTAGTGTACGGAGGGTGGTCCCCACCTCGCTAATCTCTTTAGTGTTTTATTAAGTCATAACCCCCCAAAATTTTCTAATTTCACTCATGTTTTTTTTTTTTAGATATTTGAAATTTTGAAACACAATGGAGGGAGAAGGATGAGATGGTCTAAATTCAACTGTAGAATTTGTAATGCATATTTTAGCTCCCAAATCTTGATTTTCAAATCCATCCTTTTGTTGCTCTCGCAAAAACTTCTTTTGAATTTGACATATCATATTGATAAAATAAAATATGAGAGAAGAGAAACAAACGCATAATTAAGCCTACTAAACGATTCAGAATATTTTCGTGGGGGCTTTATTAGCTTTTATAAAACAAAAACACGAACTTGTGTATAAAAAAGTTTTTATTTTGATTCTTATTTTTTTCTTCATAGCTAATTACCAGTGGGGGCTAGCTCATAAACGTATCGGATCAACATACTATTAAAATTGAAAAATCTGTGGGTGTAGGGGGTCCAACATGTAGATGAGAGCTCATGGTAAAGAGTGAAGTTTTGCTTGTAATGAAAGTAAAGAAAGATGTGGATATTTTTGGGAGGGTGTGGATGAAGAAAGATCAGCTGGAAAGTAGATTGATTGCAATGATGGGAATGGGCGGGCGTATTTCTTGAAACTTTGCACATGGAGGGGGCTCTTCATCTCAACCAAATACAACAAACATTAATGCTGCCTACCACTCACTATTCAATATTCAATTTTATGTTCTTTGATAATATTTTTCATCCAATTTATTCATTAGTGTTACAAAATAAATTTGGAACTATATGGTAAAACTGTACTTGTGTAATTTCTTACTGAGAGAATCTTTATCTGTATATTATCGAATATTCAAGAATATTGAAAGATGCATCATGTGCGATTGCTAACTACTAAATCTTTAGCTATATATATATTCTCCAACAAACAAACGTGCCACTGGGCCCTCGCCACAATCTAATTCAATTTACCCCATCTTAAAGAAATAACTCTAATTTTGTTTTAATATGTATTATTAATATAAATATAATACATCACTAAAAGCAATTAATTAAATAATCACTTGCACTTTTCTTCTATGTCACATTGTTTCCCCTGTTTATTTGGCTTTGACTTATTGCCTCAAGAAAATAAATGCTTCAAACAATTAATTTGATTTAAATATAAAACATGAAGAAGTGTGATTTATTTTATTTTTTTGAGATTTCATGAGTCAAGATCACTCATGTATTACTCCTCGAGTTGACTTAAAAAAAATGCTGAGTTTAATTTATTGAACTTAAATTTGAGCTAAATTCGTGAATCATGAGTGTTATTAAATTTAATATGATTTATGTAGTATTACCTTTTAATTTATTGCCTAATTTGATATGAACTAATAATTTATAATCTTTATTAAAATAAAGACAGTTTGAACTGCATATATAAATGAACATTAACATGGATTTCAGTGATTAAATTTAGTTAATCAATAATGAGAGAATTGTAGAGATAGAGAGAATTGAAGAACATCGTGTGGTGTACGTAAGCATAGTTTGCATGGAAGTGCGGCCCACAATCAAACGTGCGAAGGCTTCGAGGAAATCAACGAGCCAAAAAAAATACTCCCTCCGTTCCGATTATATAGTCCGGGTTACTATTTTAGGGTGTTTCAATTATATAGTCCAATTTCTATATTTGGTATTGTTTTTATATGGTCATTTACCATTTCATCCCTCAATAATCTTGGAAAATGAGAATATTAAATGTAATATTATGAAAATGAGAGGTTAATTAATGCTTTAAATAAGGGTAATGTTGGAAGTTTGGTTAAATATTAAATAATTTTTGGCAAACGTGCAAGATCAAAGTGGACTATATAATCGGAACGGAGGGAGTACTATTTACAAATAAATCTTTGATAATTATATAAGATCAATAAGGCAAAAACTTGCGTTAGGCAGGCTTAAACGGTTTAGGCGGGTTTTATCCTACCCAAATGGGTTGACCCATCCCAATTAGGGTTTATTAATCCAAATTAGGGTATATTATATGGGTTTGGGCTTGAGTTAATGGATAAAACCAGCCTAAATTATTTAGGTCTGCCTAACCCAAGACCTTCCCGATCAATAAATTCATATTTATTTTGTTGGATCAACAAATATTAGTATTTGAGGTGTGAAACAACGTTAAGAGCGCATATATAATTGTCTACTCGATGCTAGATATTTCCGAAATCTTTCACTATTTTTTTTTTCATTTACCTCAAAACTTAATGATTCGTGACTATATATTTAATAAGTGGCCAATGTTATTTGCGTACGAACTTAATCTAGTTAAAAAAGAAGAATAAAGAAATAGAAGTACATGCCTTGTGAGATACTTAGGATTGATTTGTAAAAAAATCGAATTTGATTTATAATTGGTCAAGTTGAGCTTAAGCCACTCAGAGCAATAGGCTCACGAGCTTAACCGATTCTAATTCTAATTTTGTATTTATATTTTTTCTCTTAAGTTTTTATAATTTATACATTAAAAAAACTCTAAATTAATCTCATTCTTCTTGCTTGACTGTTGAAATTCTCAATTTTTCACAAGAGTTTTTCACGCCCCAAGAAACTAATTATGAAATTATGATTTAATTTTATTAAAATTTCTGAAAAATATTCACATGCAAGTTGAGCTCAAACTAAATAAATTTGCATTGATTTCGAGCTTGAAAAATAGAGTTTGAGCGCCAGTTTTACTATACTCGGCTCGACTCAATTCATAAAAACCCCTAATAAGGAATCAATATTTACTTTTATGACAAAAAGGATGTGAGGTAAAAAAATTAAAAATGACAAAAATAAAAGTAATAAGGAGACATGTCATATAATTCCAACTCATATATTGAAATGATGAAAAGCTATTTACCCATAATTTTCAATGAATTGATATAGTCCAAAACATATATATATAATAATTCCAGTAGCTAGGCTTTGAAAGTAATGTACTTGAAAGTACAATGTATGTGCACCCAAAAAGAGTAGAATACATAATTGTGTGTATATATATGTAAGTATAGGTGATGTGAGTATTAAATAATAGTATTAGAGAGGGAGAGAGAGACATGCATGTGGGGTGGGGGAAGTGAAGCACATGGAGATATGTGAGAGTGTATATATATATATCCAAATGGGATGGCAGTGTGTCTGTGTCTTTGGGATCTTTGCATGTTATTTGCTAACAGATTGTAATTATTCTTGCCTCCTTCCCCACCACCTTCTTATAACTTCATTTTCTTTCATGTAAATTAGGGTTTCTGACTGTGGAGTGTGGACAATACAAAGTGGATCATATGATAATGCATAGTGAGATTAAGTATATATATATGAAATGAAGAATTAATAAATTATGAGATTCTTTAGATGTGAGACTAGTTTGATAGTTTTTTTTTTAACATGAGAGATGATCCATTCTCATATCTTTAGTTAGAAATTAATTTCTATATATTTAGTGCATCTGAATCATGGAGTGCGAGCTCATAGTGATACAATAATAACATAACGGCCTCTGTTAATAATTACTTGACATTCGTTATCATTTTTTCAAATTAAAGATTACTACAAGAAAAGTTCATTAACTTATATTACAGCCACTTAAATGGATAATATTCAACCGATATGAGACTTTAGACATTATCCTCATTGCATGCTCACTTATGTCTGGACTGCCCTAGGGCCCGTTAAAGTCGCCCAAGGTCAGTTCGGTTTTTTTTTAATAGGATTATATATATTAAACTCATGCACCAAATATTTTCGGGAAGCTTGAAACTGTGACTTCTTAACTCAAATAAGGTGTTTAATTTCATCACTACAGTCCGAGCGGACACTTGAAAAATTAATAGGAAAATTAAATGAATGCATCAGTTCTGCAAATTAAATGAGTGTAACAAGGACTTTCAGTTTTTAATCGGAAAATAAAAATATGTAAAATTTTATTTTAGTTAGAAATAATTTTATATTTAATGGTTATATATTATGGGTTAACCAGTTCTTCTAACCAATTGGTCTAATTATTTTGGCCGTACGTCATAAAAAACAAATGTCAAATAATTAGTAACAAAATCAGTTATAATATTAAATCATTATGGACTCTTATCCCATAGATCCAAGGGTTTTATTTTGTATGTGCAATATTATTCATCAATCACTTGAAAATAGCTGATAGTAATGGTAGGAAGAATATAATAATGAAGAAATATTTGATTATAATTGAACTCTAGCTAGTTACTGGTTGCGAATTAATTTGAAGTTGTGGAAGGATAAGAGGCAACGCTATCACCTATTTAATATTATTTGTTGAAACCAAATAATTTCTACAATTTAGATTATTTTTTATATTGAAAGATAACATTGATATATTAATTTCTGGATTTCTAGATTCCGAATTAAATAGAATTTTCAACTTAATTTTAATTTAGTTAAGTTTAGGATTAATTAAATTTAATAGCATATTTTTTGTTCAAACTTATAATTATTTTTTTGAATTGTGATGTAAAACCAAATTGGGTAAAGTAGAAAGTCATGATTTAACAAGTCTAATAAGCCCGAGTTCTGTTAACTATCATTTCATATTACGTTTCATCCAGCTATAAAATTAATTATAAAAAAAATAATACCTTTATTATAATGAAATGATTAGTGTCATTTTTATCGATCAATGTGAAATTAGCTCTTTGAAATAATGTAATGGTAAAGTAATCGAGATTTCGATCGAAGGTGATAATTTTGATTCTCATCAATATTTTTTAAATTATAGTCCACTCGTTTAATTTAAATTAATTAAGTTTTGATTTTTCAAGAAAATTGCACGGTATCAGTCTCTTACTCAATTAAATTGATCATTTATATGTAAGAAATTGATTTTCGAAGAAATTCAAGAATTTGGAAGTCACGAAGCATATATGGAGGACATGATAATTGAAAAGGCCTTAACCATGTGAGATGCTGTCACATTGTTAAAAAATCTGTTGATTGGCGAATGGCAACATTCTAAGATAAGTGGATTTTATTTCGTTCATTATAAGGCATAAAACATAAAAAATAAATCTTTATTATATATAAAAAGCTAAAATGAGAAGTGGTTTTTTTAATGAATTATTTACATTATCAATAATACAATAATTAAGTTCGTGATTTAAGTATTACTAAGGCTTCTCACTATGGTTTGGGTTATTGAGGTCGGTTGTCCACTATGTCGCGTCGATGTGGAATAATAATAATAAAAAAAAGCAGCTCACAACCGATTTTTATTGTAACTACCTGCAACTCAAAGCAAAAAGTAAAATGGTCCAATTAGAAAATGCCAAGTGTTAGCTTTTGATTAGATAATTATATATAATATAATTTTACATCAAATTACAATATATATATATATATATATATATATATATATATATATATATATATAATATAAGATTTATATAAAAATTCATCATTTTTTTCTCTATAAATACAACTTAATATTGATGTATTTTCAGAAACAAACCAAATATCTTCTTTTGCTTGAATTCTAAAATTTTTCAGTCTTAAAATTATTGATCTAAATCATCCAAATTATTTCTTTAACTCATAATTATCCAAACCCCCACAATTATTCAAATTCCGATGGCAATCTGTTGGTCCCAAGATCAGAGTAAGTGTTGGTCCCATTTTTTATCAGAGTAGAAATAATTTGCACAACAGAAATAAATTTATTTGTTCGGTAAGCTTGCACTTATCAAAGTTGAGGGTGACGTGTCAGATTGGTTCGTCAAATCTATAGTTCAGGTGCTTAAAGTCAAGTAAGCTTTATGTTTGTATTTAGAGTATACCACAACACTTGAGTTTTGAATGAAAGTAAGTATGAAAGAAAGCACTAGATGACAAATGATTTTATAGTGGTTCAAACCAAAATGTCCTACGTCCACTCTTCAGACCCAAGTAAAAAAATCCATTATGCTTAAGACTTTACAGGTGCTCATACGATCTATTACTTGCTGAAGAATGCCTTGTCTTTCAGTCCAC
Organism: Plectranthus barbatus; assembly: GCA_026898455.1. Lineage (NCBI taxonomy): Eukaryota > Viridiplantae > Streptophyta > Magnoliopsida > Lamiales > Lamiaceae > Plectranthus > Plectranthus barbatus. The sequence continues at coordinate 112,863 of JAPKLW010001367.1, read as the reverse complement.
AAGCGCACTCGACTGGTCCTTGCTCGTTCTACGCTTCACAGCTCCTTGGAGTGTGGGCGCACCACTCAGCCTCCTCGTTGCTGGAATGTGGTGTTTATAGTTTCTACGAAACTTTAACTTGCCGGCAAATTGCCCGTAAGAGTCAAAGTACAAGATATACTTGATTGTTGTAATTTTTCTTGGGGAGAAAGATTACCAAATGATAACTCAAGAGCTTGAGAGTTCTGAGTCTCGTGTTAGAGTTCTGAGTCTCGTGTTCACTAGAGTGACACACGAAAAAGCTTCAAGAGCCTCGAACGTTTATGTTGAAATTTTTAGTGTTTTAGCTTATTCATTGATAGCACATATGATTATTGAATTCAGAAAGTGTATGTGTATGTGTGTGTGTGTAACCTTCTTCTGTTGGAATCTCTGGTATTTATAGCCGTGAGGTTGAAGGTTTGAAATAAAATATCCGTTGGAGACAAAATGGATGATGTCCAATCGGATGTCTCTGTTGGCTGCTGCACCTGCTCCGCTTCTTATGACGATGATAGTGGTTTTTCGTCTTTGTGTCAGAACGACAACATCTTCAGTTTGAGGTATCTTAGACTGACTGTTCAAGGTATCGAGACTTGGAGCTTCGTGCTTGCAGACTTTAAGGATCTCCAATCCTTAAAGTCTATACTTATTAGTACGTTCCTCAAACAATCCTTCTTGTCTCTTTGCGTTGGGACCTGGACTTGCAACTCCATGCTGATGCCGTCGTACTTGCAACTCCATGCTGGTGATGTCATCCTTCAGTATACGCTTGGTCCTTATGCTGGTAAGTTTGGTGTACTGAATTGTACCATACTTGCTTGATCCATACTTGTCAAAATACAAACTTAACAGCCAGACTCATATCCTTCCAAACTCTCAAGTTCGATTCGAACCTTAGTCTGTTGAGTCTTTCGTACATTCCAGACTTAGTCGTCTGTCTGGTCTTCAGATTAGCTCCAGCTTATAGTTCGATATAGATCTTATACATGATTTTACATTTAGACCATACTGAGTCTAATCTAGAGACAAAATAAGATGGATTTTACATTCTTTGACCCACCAAAACATAATGAGGAAATTTTAAGAATAGCTTGCACTCATAAACTGGTGGTTCTTGACTAGTTTGTGTTCTTGTAAAATCGATTGTTAGTGGGTTTGAAATTGAGGTTCAGTTCGAGTATACTACAAAACTAGAACGTGTTGATTTTCAAAATTCTTACACAAAAAAATAAGAAGCACTAAAGAGCAAATGCTTTATAGAGGTTCAGACAATAAGTCCTACGCTTTCTCTTCATGCTAAGGTTTGGAAATTCACTAAGCCTCAGTTACAGGATGGTCTTATGATCTATCGCTAGCTGGTAAGTTTCAATGTCTACCAGTCCACTAGCTCACTCGTCCAGGCCTCCAGTTCATTCGGCTTCGCAGACTTGGAGTGTGGGCACACCACGCAGCCTCCTCTTCTGGATGTTGAGAGATTTATAGTTCATCCGAACTATCAAATTGGTTGGCTAGATGCCTGTGATAATCATTGCTGGAGATATGCAGTGACTGCTATTTCTTTCTTGGAAAGAAAGAACACCAAGAAATAACTCTAGTTGAGAAAAAGCTAAGAGTTTCGTGTTCAAAGGATGACACACGGTTGACTAAGTTTTAGTCTTGATGATAGAAACGCTTCAAGTTTTCACTTGCGCAGAGTGTCGTCGTTTTCTTTGAGTTTCTATATTTTGTCTCTAGGTGCTTCGTCTATTTATAGATGATATAGGAGTGTTTCAAATTTGTAGCCGTTTAGAGACTGATTGAGGAAATCCAATTGGAGACATCTCTTATTCTGATGGGAGCAGGGTGTTTTTTCTAGGGGCGGCGATCTCCAACAAGACCCGACAATCCGACACGAACCCAACCCAAAAATCGACCCATTTAACATTCAGGTCGAACCGACGAAACAAATTTAAAAATCAGGTCGGGTTCGGGTCATCCCGCGAAACCCATTTAACCCAATAATATTTATTTATTTATTTTCAGAAATAATATAATAATATTAATAATTCAAAAAACATAAAAAAACTAAACCTAATCTTTCCTCTTATTGTGAATTTCACTCCCGTGAGTCCCGTCTCGCCTCTTCTCTCGCTGCGGCACCGCCCCCAATCATTGTTGCCCCGACGATTGTCGTCGCCCTCAACCCACCATCGTCTTGCCCCTATCATGCCTTTGTCTCCTATCACGAGCTTGCCCCGTCGTCGCCTTGCCCCTGTCATGATATACTTTTAGCTTTTCACTACTGCTATCGTCTCGCTCTCCTCGATACTTCTACTGTCGTGCTTCTAGGCCTAGCAGTCTTGTCGTGCTGTGCCTAGCCGTCTTCTCAGCAGTCGTGCCGTTGTCTCAGTAGCCGTGCTGTCTACAGAGGTAATTTATTACCTTTATTTTTGTTGTTTTCAGAAGATCTTGTTGGACTTAGTCTTGTAGCAAGTCGTTTGCCAGAAAATCCCAGACTTGCATCTCTAGAATTTCATAACATGGTTCTGCTAATTGATTGAAAAATAGTTACTCCCTTTCTAGTCATTATAGTACCTCAAGCATAATAATGGCGAGAACAGAGAATACCAAGAAAAATAAGTGGCATTATTCATTTCAGAGGCTATCGTATTTATCCCCATACACCACTTCGATAGTTATCCAATTAATACCATCCTCCTTAGACAGGAGGTTATACTTTCCAAACATAGCTGCATAAATAAGCATGGTTGTTTTGAGCAAATATATGAAAATTTTCAGAGAAGGTAGTTGGATGTTTTCTGCAGATTCTAATTAACAAAACAAAACATTCAATTCTAATTAAGTTTGCTAACTATCAGATTGTAAGGTATCAGTCTATCAGGTTTCAGGGAAAATAAAATCACTTTATGGAGATAAGTAATACCTCATCAAATGCTTGAATACAATAACTACACTCTTATGATTACTAAACGAAAACTCTACTGAACACTACATTAATTAATTGCAAATTAATTGGTGTTAATTGATAATGTTTCCATCTTCATCGAAAACTAAGTGGCATTAATTGTCTTTTCTTGTTCTCAGAAGCTAACAATCTAGTTGTTTTTACTGTTTAAGTAATCTTTTTTTTTTTGTTCTTATATAGGATTATGGAATCCAATTCAGAGAATCCTATAAAGGTGATGATGTTGATTCACTTCAAGATACTTCAATGGCTACACAAACGGGGCAATCGGAATGCGATGGAGATAAGGTGAAGGTGGATGAGCAAACTCAACAAAGAAAGAAACGAAAATGTACCTAAGAAGTTTGGAAACATTTCCGCATGCTCCCTGCAAAGCCAAACGAGCAGCTATATTGTGAATGTCTACAATGCAAGAAGAAGTATTTGGCTGATAGCAAACAAGGAATAGGTAATTTAATCCGTCATATGAAAACATATGTGAGGTTGACAACAAAAGATATGGGGCAGTATTTGGTTATGTTTTATAAAGATGCATGTTTGGCTAAAAGAGCTTCTAATTTCAGTCAAGAGAAATTTAGAGAATTGTTGGTTCATGCAGTCATAAGACATGATTTACCTTTCTCTTTTGTGGAATATGAAGGCATTAAGAATATATTTTCTTATTTAGAACCAAAAGTTGCTCAAATTAGTCGAAACATAGCAAAAACTGATATTAAAAAGCTTCATGCTTAGGAATCCCAGAGGCTCTGTCAATAATTAGTTGCATGCCCTAGTAAAGTTTGTTTGACCTCTGATGCTTGGTCTTCTATTGTGACTGATGGGTATTTGAGTTTAACTGCTCATTTTATTGACAGTAACTGGGTATTGCAGAAGAAAATTCTTAACTTTTCATACTTTCCTCAACCACATAGTGGTACTACTTTGTGTGAAAAGATCTTCGGTTTGGTTAGGGACTGGGGCATTGAAAAAAAGTTATTTTCTACCACTTTAGATAATGCTTGAGCAAATAATGCTTGTGTTGATCTACTTAAGCAAAAATTTCTTGAGAATCAAGCATTGGTGTGTGATGGGATCTTTTTCATGTTCGATGTTGTGTACATATTCTCAATTTAATTGTGCAAGATGGTTTGAAAGAGATTGATGTTGCAGTGGATAAAACCAGAGAATGTGTTAAATATGTTAAGGGTTCTTTAGGAAGGAAAGAAAAGTTCAGCAATTGTATTTCAGAAACATCTTTAGATTCAAAGAAAGCTTTAGTTGAAGATGTTCCAACTCGCTGGAATTCTACATTTAGGATGCTTTCAAGTGCTCTTTACTATCGGCGTGCTTTTATTCAGCTTAGTCTGAATGATTCTAATTTTCAAAGTTGTCCAAATTCTGAAGAATGGTCTAGAGTTGTACAAATTTGTGGCTTTCTTAAAGTTTTCCATAAAGCAACTACAACCTTTTCTGGATCTCATTATCCAACAGCAAACTTGTACTTCCCTCAAGTTTTCTTAATTCAGCTGAAATTGGTTGATGAGTCCGAAAGTCCTGATCTCTATATGCAACAAATAGTTAAGAAGATGTTTGCTAAGTTCAACAAGTACTGGTCTGAGTTAAATCTTCTTCTAGCTATTGCTTTGGTATTTGATCCTCGATACAAGTGACAATTTCTTGAATTTAGCTATAGAAAGCTTTATGGTCCTTCTTCGATGGAGTTAGCAAAGGTTAGGGAAATACTTTTTCGCCTATTTGATGAGTATGCAAAAGCTTCAAAGCCTTTACCATCACCTTCTACCTCTCGAAGTAGTAATGACCTCAGAGCTCATCAGGTTGAGAATGAAGACATTGCATCCTCAAATGTTTTTAAGGTATGATAATATAATTTAAATGCATATTACTTGAGTTATTTCATCTACTAATTGTGTATGTCTATAAATGTGATAGGAATTTGACAAATTTGAAGGTTTTGAGTTTGGAAACAGTGCTCCAAAAAGTCAATTGGAATTGTATTTAGATGAACCAAGGTCTAACAGGACATCTTCAATTCAAATCCTTGAATTTTGGAGATCTCAACAATTTAGATATCCTGAACTAACTAGATTAGCTAGGGATATTCTTTGTGTTCCTGTTTCCACAGTTGCTTCTCAGTCCGTTCTTAGCATTGGTGGTAGGATTCTCGATCGGTATCGGAGTACAATGTCCCCAAGTATTGTTGAAGCAATGATATGTTGTAGAGATTGGTTGTTTGGAGGACCAAGTAAAGTGTTAAATATTTAACATTGCATAATCATCTATTGCTATTATCTAGGAATATTATAAATCTCACCGTGGTCTTCCTTTCATAATTCAGGAATGGTAGAAATGACATCAGAAGAAATTGGTCGAGATATCATGTCTTTGAACTTCAACAAGGATGCAAATGATGCAAGTGAATTTGTTGCTTTGCCGGAAGAGGCATCTTCTAACTAATTATTATCTATAATAATTCTTCATTGAATTTACTAATTAAAAACATATTTTTATTTTAATGCAATACATGAGATGGTTGATTCTCAATTAATTGTAGGTGCCTTGGTCTTGGGATGGTTGCTATGAGCAAAAGAAAAGAAGAACCTTATCTTTATTTGTTTTGTTTACTGTTCTGTATTTGTGTTGAATTTGGATAAACCTTATGCTTGTTTATTTTGATGGATTATGCATTTTTGTTTGGATGTTAAGACTTCAAGTATGAATTTTATATGTGACTAATTAGTGTTTAAAATGACATTTTTATATTAAATTGGTCATTTTTGTGTTAAACAGGTTACATGGGTCATTTTCAGGTTACATGAGACGTGTTAATTTATGTTAAAATTTTTATCATGTTAAACAGATCATTCGGGTCCTTTTCAGGTCAATCTATAATTAAATAGGTCGGGTTTGGGTTGGGTTATCTGACCCGTATAAATTTTTGGGTCGGGTTCGGGATTGTGTTTGGCGGGTTGATATCAGGTCGCAACCAGACCCGCCAACCCAAACCCGACTCATTGCCACCCCTAGTTTTTCATGAAGTTCTGCATCAGACGTAATTTGCACTTTTTCAATAGTAGTAATTCTATTTATAATATCTTTTAATTGTGTTTGTGATTTAAATTATATGTTTATATATTTGTAGATTTCTAAAATTGAAATAAAATTAATATATATCAATAAAATAAAGTAAAATAAAATAGATTGTAGGTTATTAAAAGTCATTATAGTGAGTAAAAATTAAAATCAGGTTGTAGGTTGTATATGTGGAGGAGAGATAAATTACAAAAGTTAAGTTGTTGAGGTTGTTGTAGTAGGTAGCCTAAGATATGAAAAATGTATTTTTCAAAATTTTTAACCTTTATGAAATTATTTTAATTTCGAACCATTGCTCTAAATAATAACAATCCACAAATTAAATATGGAAGAAAATATATATTACTTAATCAAAAAGCTTAAAAAAATAAAATAAAATTCAAACCAATCAAGTCATATCAAGTTATGTGAGTTTTAATAATGCTGGAGTTAAATAAGTTTAAATTTTACTAATGTTGAGGTTCAATTTATATTGAACACGAGATCTATGAATTTGTATTAGAACGAAGAATTAATTGAGAACTAAAAAAGAAAGTTGAAACTTGAAGCTAGAGGTATAAATAAAAATAATGTAAAACATAAGTAGAGTTGAGAAGGGTGATGTGATCCCTTTAGCCAGCGTAACATTTTGCTATTTATAACTGAATTAAATGCCTATTTTTATGATTGAGTCGTAACTGATATTCCGAAAATTTATTATTGAAAAGTAGATTTCTTTACTTTTTGTCCATTTGATTGAGTTGTCTTTGACTAATTTCTATTGAATTGGGTCTTCACCAAATGGGTTGTTATATCATTTTGGTTTCTGGGCCTTAATTAACTGGCCTACAACAATCGATATTGGATTCGGTTTTAATGTGATAACTTGACCTAAATAATCTTAAGCACAACAACTAATATTCTACATTATCCTATCATTATATACTAAGAACTTATAATTTATTTGATTAATAAAAATCACGATAATCGATATAAAATAAAATAAAACTTGACAATGTACAAATACAACATAATAAATTGTAAATTTTATGACAAATAGAAAATGAATTTTTGTAGCATATGAAATTATAGCAATAACAAGTTCTATATATAAATAACTTTTTTTATAGTAAAAAAATAAGTGAGTTTATATATGTGTATGGACTAGAAGGAGATGAATTACTAAGACTACTGCCATTGGTAACCACTTGGATGTGGTCCTCAAATAAGACAAAAATAAAAATTAAAAATAAAAAAATTGTTAAAAAGCATGACTGCCTACGTATACCCAATCTCAGTTGTCCACTTCTCACTCTTCCTAAAAGCTGATAAATGACATATTGCAATTGGATATAATTTTTTTTAGTTATGGATTTTAATAAATAATTATGTGAAAATAAATTTACCAATTTTCATAAATAAAATTATTTATAAATAAAGTCTAATATTGATATAATTCTATTTTAGTTCGATTCAAACAGAGCCCATAAATTTATATTGAGACGAAGAAATCACTTGAAAATTACAAAAGAGAGACAAAGCTAAAACAAGAAGTAAACAATACAAGAATGGAGAAAGGGGACATCTGTTCCCTTGTACAATATTGTCTACCCCATTTATAATTAAACTAATACCTATATTTTATCCAAGACCCTAACAACTTTCCCTAAAATATAGGGGTGAAGGAGGATAATTCTCTATTTAGTTGATCTTTGTGTTGACTGGGCCTTTTTATTTGATTGGATCTTTATTTGATCAGGCCTCCACTCAATGGATTATCGTATTACTTTGATTTATAAGCCTCGGTTGATTGGGCTGCAATGATAAATCTTGATATGGGCTTTGACTTAATAATTTGATCTGGGTTGGGTTGCTAGAAGCCTAGAGCCTAACCCCAACAATAGCCCCTTTTGGTATCAGGGCCTACTCGGAAGTAGGTGATGGAATCAAAACTTCCGATCATGATGCCTACAAAGTGCAGAGTCTCAAGGTACCCCGTGGGGCATCTCGAGGGCCCAGGAGGCGTTCCGGGGGATCGGGACTCCTATTAGAAGGCGAAGGATAATTCAAGAGTTATCTCCTATTCATACGACTATTGGTAGGGAATACTTACGAGGGCCCCAAGGTTGACGGCATGCCTCGAGTGGGGATGACAGTGAGCCGCGAGTCGAGTCGATGGTTAAGCCTTAAAAGAGGTCAGTACTGATGATGCGGCGGGATGCCTTGGGCATTTCGCCGCCAAAATAATACTCCCTCCGTCCCGCAAGAGTAGTCCCATTTCCCATTTTTGTTAGTCCCATAAAATAGTATCATTTTCCTAAAATGATAAACTTTTTCCACTCACCAATAAAATATTAATTCCACTATACTCATAAGTCACAACCTTTAATTCCCGTGACGAAAAGAAATGGGACTACTCTAATGGGACGGCGGGAGTAGCATTCTGATAATTAATGGGTTATTGCAGAATATTTTTGGTATTTCTTGCAAGTTAGATAAATAATTCAAAATACTCAAAATTTGAATAAATATACCGATAGTCCATTCATTCACTATCCTAACACTCCTAACATCACCCCGCCATTCATTCTCTCTCTCAATCAGTAAACCCTAGTTTTGGGAACCTCGCCTTCTCTCACCCGCACCCGGCCTCTCTCGTTCTCTCTTCCATCACCCTCCTCCCCGCAATAAAGATATCGTCGCCCCTGTTGCCCTCATCCTCTGTTGCCGTTGCAGTCGATAACCCCATGTGGGGGAAGAGTTTTGGACAACCAACGAAAGATTAGAGCTTCGCTCTCTTCTCCTCATTTGTACTGCCGACTTTAAGTCAACCCTTAGCTTCAGTTGTTCCTCATCCGGAGTCATTGCCACCGTGCCAGAGGATTCATAGTTGGTCGACAGCGTGACTGATTCGTGGTTTGCCGACGTTCCCAACACAGAGGATGGAACATTTGTTCTGAGTGGGCCTTACAAAATGGATACAACATGGCTAACAGTTGAAGAGCATGAAGCCCACTGGAATCAAAGATGGAGGTGGTTCGGGCATTCTGGAAAATCCAGTTCTCAAAAATTTGGTGAATTCTAATCCCTAATTTCTAAAATTAAGACTGAAACTATGCATGTGACTGTGGCTATGGTTCGATTGGATTCGATAATAGTTGTGGTTGTGGCTATGTTGTACTGGATTCGATGATGGTTTTGGTGACTCTTACTACCTCTGATTGAATTTATGCATGTAGTTGTGGCTATGTTTTACTAGATTTGATGATGGTTTTGGCAACTCTTACTCGCTCTGATTAAATTTATGCATGTTGGTTGTGGCTATGTTTTACTCCCTCTGTCCTTTATGTTGCTTATGGTTATTGTTGGGTTGTGGCTATGTTTTACTCCCCCTGTTCTTTCTAACTTTCTATTTGCATTCCCAAATCTTGAATTAACTACTCTATCCCATTTGTACGCCTTGCTGCAATTAAATAGTCAATGTTGTCCCTAACCAATTGCATGTCATTTCCAAGTTTCTTGGTAATTGATTATTAAATATAAGAGCATCTTTAATCATATGTGGCAGCTTTTAGTTGTTCCATCCATTAACCTTCAATATCTCATGTAAACATGACAATAAAGAGAGGGAAACCTTGTTAAATATTATATATTCTAGTGTGTTAAAGCTTGTTAATAGTGTATTCATAAGTTCTTTTGCATCATTGTATGCATGCTGTTGTTGTAGGCTTTGCATAGCCCTAAAAAAACCTAAATCATTCACATTAACATCTGGACTGTTTGGTGGTTGTTGCAAAAATGAAATCTTGAATCCATCTGCATGTGCACTTGCTCTGAAATCTGCATCAGAGTCTATAATATGCGGCCTAGCATTATCTTGTTGTATATAAATGATTTTACTTAAGCATGAAGGTCACTTAGCCTTGATTGCAGGTAAAATTTGGAATTAAAAAGCCTAATTAGATGCATTACATTAAAATTAGAGTGTTTTTATGAGAACCAATTCATTGTAACATGCATCATTAAATATAAAATATATACTTGATACCTGCGTTATCAAACAATCTATTATCACTCCCTTTATGATAGATTCTATGGGCTTTATCTCCATAGTTTCAGCTGGTCTCTTCTTGTTGTTTCTTTTTGCTTCAACCTATTCAGTAAATGATCAAATTCCTATTTTTCCATAAAAAATAACACTGCTATATTCTGAAAATATGGGCCAACATACATCACCTTTGGAATGATTTTTTTGCTCTTGCATGTCTTATGTGAGTCTGTTTCCTTATGGGTCAAGTAATATATGTGGGTGTTTTATTGTAAGGTAAAACCATTTCTCATCTATGTGAATCACATTCTCCATAGGCTTGAACTTAAAATATTCGAAGCACTATAAAATTTTATGGCTTGCAAACCGAAATTCATCCGTAAGAGTTTATTTGGAGCTGTCAAATCAGGTTTTACTGCGCTGGTGTGAACTCTGATAAGTTTTTCCTTAGCCCATCTTCCCACAATAGTTTTTGGAACATTGATGCTACCTGCTAGTGATATAATTGTAGATTTTTTTTGATAATGTACTTGTTCGATTTTAGCTAAATTTACCTAATATTTTGGTTGTCTTTGTCTTCCAATTCTCTTGCTCACCACTTTCATAATTTCACCTCTTGCTCTTTGATTTTTTGCAAATTCCCAGATTCTTGAAACTATCTTCCTACAACACTTACAAATTGTAGCAACTTCCTTCATCTTCCGTTTTATTGGCACACCATCTTTGCAGCTAACAAGGAGAAATTGGAGAATTTCTTCCCTAGTTTTGTTTGAAAGTTCTTTTTGTAATCTCATTTGTGTACTAAGGTTTTTGTTGGTGATGTTTGTAATGAATTGAAAGGTTGTATTTATAGTTTTTTAGGCCTTAAGTTCGAAATTGTAATTTGGTGGCAGGATTTTGACTCCAAAATTTTAATCACAATTACTGATGAATGAAAATATTATGGCTCCAATTTTTTGAATTCAATTTTTGTAATTTTTTATTAGTAAACACTAATCTACTAATTATTCAACACAAAACTCCTAATCTTTCTTTTGCTTTGTTATTGTGCCCAAGGGGTTGGGGCTATTTAATAGTGGCAAATAGAATATTAAATAATTGAATAATGAACATGTCGCTAGTGAATATAGTTTAAGACTATCCCCAATGGTGACCATCAAAGGTGGTCTCGGGGAATGACAAATCAAGAGAAATTAAAAAAAATCTAAAAATTAGAAGAAAAATGTAACCTGATGCAGTCCATCATCGACGGACTGAACATATGCGCCCATTCTCTCTCTAGTGAACATTGCACACCTAGCACCATTTTACATATTACTACTATTTAATATATATATTATATATATATATTTATTAAAATATTTTTCAAATATAGTTTAAATTGAGTGTATCTTCAATAATTATTTATAAATTTATCAACAAACTCATAAAAAATTATAATTAAATATTTTCAAATGATTAATTATCATGATTTTTATATTGTCAAGTTAATTATGGATTTTTAGTGTATAATAATTAATTTAATTATAAATTTGAAATATTTTCTATTTTGATATTATATAAAAGAGATAAAAATTAATATTTTAATTAAAAAGGTAAGTTGAAGTTGGGTTACTGATGAAAAAGTTAAAAAATATTGAATTATAAGTTGCGTAGTGAATTAATAAAAATAAATACTTTGTTAAATAATTGGATCACGGTCTAGTCATTAGTGAGAATATTCTAAGGGGCTCACTGCTTAGGTCATTCGTTATTTCACAATTTTTTTAAAAAAATTTCTTATTTTTATGACAAAGTTAGCCTGTTAACAATAATGTGAGTAGAATAATAAAATGACTTAAAAATTAAAATTATGTCAAAAAATAAGAAAAAAACTTTGAATTTAGGTTTATTTTTTTAATTTCAAACAAGCCATTTCAAAATTCAAATAACGGTTATAAGGTTAAGTGTTCGCTGAAGGATCTTGAAATGACGAGACTACCCTCCAGTCGTTCAACGCCAGAGACCGACTAGTGGGCAATAATTGATATTTCGGTGGAGGACATTTTAGTACTCGCATAAAATTTCAAAATGTAGGCGTCCAACGCACGCGGTTCCCCTATATATATAAACAAAAGGAAAAAAAAAATGAAGAATTAATAAAAAATAAAATTAGGGTTTTTTCTTCTCTTCTGCCCACTGCTGTGGGGAAATCTTTCTTAAAACCCTCCAAATTCAAAATACCTCTTCGCACATTCTTTACCGTTACCACATTTCAGCTTCAGGTAGTCGATCGATGTTATGTTCACTAATTTATTTAATTTGATGTAATGAATTATTTAAATTGTTATTGTAGTTTTTTGTTTTTTGTCTTCAATTGTTGCCGAGATTCATCATTCTTAGCTCTCTGTTAGCTATTTCCTTTTTTCTCAGCTGGCTGTTGGCGTGAATGTCTTACTGTTTGGTCAGATCATTTGCTTACACTTCTGTTCATTTGTGTGAAAATTTTAATCAATGTGTGAATATTTTTATGCATTTTTGTATTTTAGATGGGATTCGCGGAGATGGGCTCATGAGTTCTCCATTCATGAATTTTGTTATAAGTTCATTACGTGTGCTGATTTTGATGGTACTTGTCGATTGTATTTTGTTTTTCGCAATAATCTAGTCATGTTATGATGAGATTAATATTGTGATTCTGGGTTGATGACGGAATTCTGTCATTTTTACATTAATTCATGGTAAATGAGTGCTTACTGGATTGCCAGGTGTTGCTTGATTTTTCTGGGCTACCGAAAAATCTCATTAATTTCGCATATGCAGGGAGGCACATAGACAAAATGAACACTAGTGTCCGCAGAACCCCTAAAACTGGGAGGCAGTCCCTGCTCTTTCAAGATCTAGCTAGCCCTATGTCATCTCGACGTTCTGGGGGGAAGTTTTCAACTCCGGGTCAGGCAGCTGCTGTTTCAGCTCTGTGGCGTGAAAATTTTTCCAACTCTGATCTTCCTCCTCCTCCAGTTTTCACCCTAGAAGACCGCTTTGATCTTTCTCCGGAATCAGGGATTCATGACTATCCACTGTCTCCGGAAGTGAAATCAGATCCTAGAACCCCTGTACAAAGTTTTGGCAGGGAACTTACAACACCCAAGAGCAAATCAGATGCGAGCACATCTTATGCTGGAGCAAGCGCGCAGCCACAACAGCAGAGTCAGCAGACCCCTATGGTCAGTTCTAGCTGGTGGTCACCTGCTAAGACTGGCAGTAGTGCTGAGAAAGAGGATAAGGGGAAAGGTTCACCTGTTGAAGGTGTTGTTCACCCTGGTGCCTTGATAACACTGCCACCTCCTAGGGAGGTTGCTAGGCCTGAAGTTAAGAAAAATCTAGCTCCTGTTGGGAACTTGAATGAGGAGGAGTGGGTCACTGTCTATGGGTATAATTCGATTCTTTTTATTTTACGACTAATAAAGTAGAGCTTTTTCAGTACTTATATGGTAAGTGCTGAAGAGCCACTAAAAGATATAAGATATATAATACTTATTTGTGATAAGAATGCATAGCTTACCACAGTTTTGTATATGTTTGGCGGTAAATGTAGCTTGTGAATAAGGTGGCATTTTCTTTTGATTCCCCTGATAAACTATGAACATCTCATGTTAAATTTTGTTAGATGACATGTTTTTGTATAAGTACTTGTCTGCTATATCCTACTGTTGTGGGGCCATATTCGTTTAGTTTAGTCATGCACACTTCACTGTTATCTGTGGCATCAAGTTCAAATCTCTAAACTAACAATAGCTCCATTGACATGATTTTGTTATTCTGAAATTTTGTTCCTCTTTCCACTTGGTGCTGTGTTCATCCCTCACTGCCCTACCATTAGTCTCTAAGAATCTTTTACTATCTGAGTGCACAATGTAATGGAAATAAGGAAACGTCAAATTCATTTAAGCATTTTTCTTTAGGAGATTAATTGCATTTACTTCCAAATTATCCATTTTTGTTATGGCTGCTTTTGAAATGTCATACCTTCACATTTTAATTCATCTATTGAAGCGGAAACTGAAATTATCTTACTGCTTATGTTCTAGAGTTTTGATGTTTATCTTGAACTTCACGTGTAGGTTTTTGCCAGCTGATACTAATCTTATTTTGCGGGAGTTTGAAAAATGTGGGGTGATTCTAAAACATGTTCCTGGCCCAAGAGATGCTAATTGGATGCACATTTTATATCAGGTTCTTTCCCTACTACCTCAAGCTTATATGCTTTTATTGCTGCTTGTTGCATACATATTTATGTAACTGTTCAATTTAGAAGTTTCTTTCATATTCTTGTGCTCTTTGCTTATTTCATCAACTCATTTAAACCAACATTTTTTTTCTTTCATCCTTCCCTGCTTTGAACTCCTTACACTTGCAATCTTTGAACTATCTGTGCTTATTTTAAAATAATGGCAAGCAACAAGATGTCTTTGGTTTTATCTGATCGGCTCTCTGGAACGTTTTCCTTAATTACAATGTCAAACGTACTCAGTACTCTCTAGGGTGTCTATGTTTTTGAAAAACTAGAAAACTTGTGTTCTTGACATAAAGATCTGCCTTTTTGAATCTATATCTAGTTGTTCGACTAATCACCTTAAATTTACTTGTAACTTCTTTTAACTATCAAGCTTTAGAATATTTAAAATATACGTGGCTTATTCTGGTCCATGGTAAGAACTTAGAAATGTATTGCTCCTACTTTATCGTCTGATCACATAGCTCAAGTAAATTGATGTTGCAGAATCGAGCAGATGCTCAAAAAGCACTCAGCAAAAATGGCACGGAAATAAACGGTGTTCTTATCATTGGAGTGAAGCCCGTGGATCCAATGCAGCGCCAGGTGCTAAATGAGAAACTCAGCAATCACGGATTTATGACACTGCCACCAGCCCCTTCGAATAGAAACTTGGAGTCAAATGGTTTCAAAGTCTCTCCCTACCCGTACTATCTCCAGAATGGCAGTTCCAGTGCTCGACAATCTTCTGGGACCATGGCCACGCCTGCGAAATCAACTGTTTCGAAGATTATGGACTTGATGTTCGGTGTCTGATCTTACCATGCTGACCAGCTGCATACATACCTTGCAAGTTCATCATACATGTATATGTGCAATTGAGCATGGTGCTTTTGGGAGGGTGATTATTGCTGTGTAACTTGCAGATTAATTACAGCTGATGGTTGGTATCCTATTCATAGTTTTGTATTCGAGAAAGTTTCACTTTTGTGTGTGAAGCTCGTGGAGATTAGAGGCTAAATCTGTTTGTAATGAGAGCATTATGTAAAAGAGAGATGATCGACACTACTATATATCTCTTGACATTAAATTTTGCAGCGTTTATTATTGTTGTTGTTGTTTCTATTATGTGACATTTATCTGTATTTCCTTAAACATAGATTGAAACTAAAATTAAAATTAGATACCAATCTAATTTACTCGTGAAATTTGCTTCCATTATCTATTAAATGATAAAAACTTCATTCTAATCAATTATCCATATAATCCCAATGAAATCAGAAAGCAGAAGAATTATGAGGATTGAGCAAGAAGATTACGGAGTTGGAATCTATGAAATGCTGTCTGGTTGACTTGAATCTGCATCCATTACATAAGTTTGTGATGAAATATACTTACTATTCTATCAACAAAATCAATGAATGGGAAAAATTATATTTGATTAAAAATTTGCATGGTACAATGACCATAACACAATAATCTTGAATATCATCAACAGACTAAAAGCAAAATCAAGAAAAAGAAAGAATGTTGGATGGTTTCAAGAAGAAAGGAGCGCAGTGGATTTGCACAAGGGGCAATTGTTCTTGCGATGGAGCCACTTTGTGATGCATCGAGGGTGGAATTGATGCCCACAATCCAATCTCGCAATTCCTCCACTCAGTTGTTCCAGACAAACCACGCACATTTCCTCCTCTCCACCCGCATACCGAATTCTACTCCTCATCTGCCTCGCAATCGTCTCATCGGACAGCCCGCCGCCGGCTCTCTCCGCCGCCGCCGAACCCAAATCCAAGATCAGCGTCTCCTCCTCACCCACATTCTGGTTCACTCGAAACCCACCTACTACTACGCGCTCCACAATCACCGTCCTGTCCGCCGCAAGCATGGCGCAGGAGTAGTACACCAAACGATCATGATGCCAAGGGGCCGTGGAGCGGCGCCGCCGAAAACTTCTGCTGCCAATCATGATTCTCTTGTTCAGATCGATTATGGCCGGGAAGAGGGTGTTTCTTGGGTTGCGTTTAATATAGGCTAAAACTTTCCTTAGTTATTACCACTCCGGAAAGGAAAGATTTTGCTTCATTAAATGTAGAAGAGCTCACGACCGTTGTATGAAACTACACAAGGAAATCTTGATGATTTTTTATTTCCTTTATTAAAAAGGACCGTTCCACTTCTTTCTCTCTCCAAATTTTCAATAGTTAATCAACATTAATTTGCTCATTAAAATTTACAACTTCAACATTATTGTTATTTATTTTAAAATAAAATACATCTATATATTTATAAAAGCAGAACCCCTCCTCACAAAAAAATTCCCGCCCAAACGAAGCTACCAAAAATAGCATTACAATATATTAGGAAATAATGATAAGTATGGAAATTTTTAATAACCATTATAATTCATAATTAATTATTACAAGTTTTTTAATTATATATACATATTAGTAGGAAGATGATTTATTGCATTATGGAAAATACTTAAATCTAATATTGAAATTAATTGATGAAAACAATCTAACTATATGGCAAAGAATGAGATTATAGAAATTAATTCATCACTAATTATCACAATTACTACATTTAATAACGTGCATGGGCTATATATATATTGCCAACTTGATATGTAACGTTCAATTTAATAGTATGCATTAATTTTTCATATATATTGTATAATGTATAATTGATTTCCAATTGCTAATTGAATCCATTTTTCAAGTTTTTCCTCAATTTACACATAAATCAATTAAACAAAACATTTATTATATATAATTAATAATTAAATGATTACTCAATTAGTGGTTATTTCATTTAATTTCTCTTATAGCTATATTAGTATATATATCCATCAAATCGAACTCCCATAGCCATCCATTCTCATTTTTGTTTTAGCTAGAGTTGGGTTGTCGTGTCATTTTTTGTATTGGTGTATTTTTCTATTGTTTATTTAGTTTAGTTTATATTCTTTTAATTCATAGTTGTATTTAAAAAAAAAAATTCAATTTAGTTTCTACACAAAAACCTTTATAAATGAAGATGAAGAAGATGTTCAATCTGCTGATGGCTTGCATTTCAAGAAGCATCGAATGAGATTTATCTGCTGATGACTTGCATTTCAAGAAGCATCGAATGAGATTTACTTGGGTGATTATTTGCTTAGTCGCTTTTCAATCATCACCTGTCCTCAGTCACTTTGAGTTGGAGCAATGCTATTTTGTTCAATTATCCATATTTTATTTGTAAGGATCAAAATTGATATTTTTTTTTCTTATTAATATTAGGGTGCTTAACGAATTGTATTAATTTACTTTTGTTTGTTAAATTCCAACAATCATTTTTTTTTTTTACTCATTTTATGTCAAGATTTTATTCAATCGTAAATTTTTATATTTGCTAACTTAGTGTGGCTATAAAAAAAAATTGTATAAATACACAAACTATATTAAATATGCTATAAAAATTAAGATAATTAAAAGTAAATATTAAAATTAGAAAAAAAATTGTAAAATAGTTTAATTTCATACAATTCTTGGGATTCGAATAAAAAATTGTTTATTTCTAAACATTAAAATTATAATGCTATTTAAAATAAATTTATTATTGCATATAAAAAAATTAAACCTATATATATAAATAAAGGCGAAACCCAACAGTTTTCTCCTTATCCATTTGAACATTCCTTCAATTCCTAAAAAAATATAGAAATTATTACAACTATCACATAATAATTACAATATTTTAATAAAGAAGTCAAAATTGACATCAATTTAAAATGTATATCTCAATCAATGGAACAAAATGTGTTTATATAAAAAGAATAATAAAAATATGCTATAGAAGAATTATAAAAAAAAAATCCAATTCAATATATATATAATTATTAATAGTATCTTGCGTATTAATGATTTATGATCCACTTATCTAATTAATGTATAATATTTTAAATTATAATTTACTATATTTTTTTTTATCTCTAAGGTTGAAGATACCATATAGGTACACACTATAATCACTTTCATCATAGATAAATGACCAAAACAAAAAAAAAAAAATTAAAAAAGCAAAAAATAAATAAATTGGGATATCCATATTATAAGATTAAAATTTTTAAATTTAAATAATTAATAATAAAAAGAATAAAATGTTAATATGAAAACATATATTTATTTTTTCTATACAAATAAAGTCTAATATCGATATATTTGAAGATTTTTAAAATCTAAAATAAAATGATATAAATGATATTTATTAAAAAAATAAAGTAAAAAAGAACATATAATGTAGGTTTATGGAAGTTAATGATGTTAGTGAAAATTCTATTAGGTTGTGAGTTGTATATTTGAAGGAGAGGAAATTAATATTTTAATAAAAGGTGGGTTGTGATGAGTTATGATAGCTTTAGAAATATGGATGTAGGCATGAAAATAAGAGGGGATGACCAGAATGAAAAAAAAAAAAAAAAGGAGATAGAGCCACATAAAATGATAAGTTAGGAAGGATAAGAATTTTTTTTAAAAAAATAAAAGGAATAAAGAAATGAAAAAAACTAAAACAAAAATCAAAGACAACCTAAAACATTTAATGTCTGAGTCAGTATATAATTAGATTTATTATCGTGGGAGATTATCTTTCCATGAAAATTAAATATTTAAATATATCTTCTACTAAAGAAGACAAAGAATCTTCTAATTGGGTATACTTTATTAAAAATTTTCATGAAGTTTAGACCTCAAAACTATTTGAGATTAATAAATAATATAAAATTATAGAATGTTTTAGAGCAAAAACGTACAAAACTAATACATTGTCATCCTATCATACATAATTTTTTTTTTTGGATTAAGGAGATGGTAGCTAATAATATATAACATAATTACAAGTTTATTTTTATAAAACATAAAACTATTATATACTGGAGCAACAACTTATAAGACATAAAGAGATGTGAGTCTTGACAAATAAATCAATAAAACGTAAGAAAAGTTAAATAATTTTAACTCAAATTTTAAGGGAGATTTAAATTTTTAAAACTAACAAAAACAGTCCAGTGTTGACTGTAGACACATGTTAATGTGACCACGACTCATGAATCAATAAATTAGATGCATGATAATAATTAAATATGACTCCACTATCAATGATACATTGCACATGTACCTATGATGGGTAGGTGAGCGAAACTGGTTAAAACTAAAGCGCAAATTATTAAAGTTCTAATTTTTCATTGCAATATATCACATAACTAACAAATTAAGATATTTATAAACTTATATTTGTATATATAGTACAACTCAAATTCATATCATATGCTCTTCAAAGTATAACATGTATTTATAGTGTATATTAAATATAATGTATTAATTTAAACTCATAATTTAGTTGCCCTAAAAGAAATTTGAACCCATGATCTCTTAGTCATGCGCATGACACTTTCACTACTGCGGCTCTCCGAACGTAGGACATATTTTGTAGTATATATCACATATTGTAGAGGTGACCAAAATCACAAAGATGATTGTTGCTTATATTTGTAATAGTCAAGATATTTACTTTATTTTTACATGATTTATCGTAGTTTTATAAATTTTATATGCATGATTGTGTCTTGGTGTATGTTATGCTTTGGGTAAGATTGTGTAGGCTTTCATGAGAAGAAACGAGTGAAAAAGGCAAAAGAAGATTCACGCCGGAAGTCCGAGCTCCATGAGATGGTTGATTTGATTGTGACGGGGAGCTACGAACATTAATACAAAATTATGACGGAGAATGATTGAAGCAACACTCTCTATGACGCTTTGTGTCTGCCAATACAAAATGCATAAATTGTTTGGCCAGTAAACAAGGTTTTATTAAATATCACTTCAAACTGGGAAACCCAATGTCAACTTAATAATAAAAAGTAGATTTTTGGTGAAAGTCGGAACAACCAAGACATCCAATAATGTAACATAGTCAGAAAGTCGAGTGTTAAGAATTAGTAACAATAACACTATCATGTTAGAGTACGACTAAGAGTTCACCAAAGAATTAGAAGTTGGTGTCATGTGGGCTGAGGCACAGGTGTCAAAGAACCAAATTGATGTTTCAGGTTGAGAGAGAGAGTAGCAAGTGAAGAATGTGTCAGCCAAGTGTGCAGCTACTGGAGATGACTGCGAAGAATACCTTTTCAGACATAAATTGACATAATGGTCTTCATGACGACAAAATTGGCAGGGAGGTGGTCGAAGTTTTTAATTGCAGCCATGACTGCAAGAGTTGGAGTAATGTGAACCACTGTCATGACCACGAGAAGAATTAGAATTTCCAGAGGAAGGTGGGCACTGCTCCGAAGGTTTATACTGGATGTAGAAGGAAATAGAGTAAGATCATGTCGTGTTAATGGACTCTTGAAATAACACAAAACTCTCAGCTTTAGATAGGAGATCGCAGAAGTTATGAAGAGGAGTGATCATCATCTAAGCAACTTTTTCTAGAAAAAGATGAACCAAAACCTCGAAGGAACAAAAGAACCTTATACGTATCATCAATGGGGCGTCCCATAGCTGCTAATTGATCACATAAGGACTTGAAATTTTGGTCATATATAGTCGCAGATTGAGTCCCTTTCTTCATAGTTTGGAGTTCGTCTTTAAGGATAGCTTGCGAGATTTGGAGTTGTGACTATACGCGACCTCAAGAGCGAGCCATACAACGCGCAAGGTGGTGCAGTAGAGTACTTAAGCCATGAAATTCTCAGTTAGAGATAAGAGAAGTAGACTAAGGAGTCGCTGATCTTGGGTGCGCTGGACTTCATATGATCCATTGACTACGGGGGTGCCATCGATGGACGTATGTGTATTAGAGGAAAGAGACTTGGTGTCGTCTATATAACCAAATATGTTATGGCTGCAGAGAAGAGCGGTGATATGCTTTTTCCATAAATTATTAATAAGGCAATGCTGAAAATAACGCGCTTCCAGAATACACAAAGTAACAATCAACCATTCAGAGATAAAATTATTGTATTTGGTGGTGATTTTAGACAGATTTTTCATGTTATACCAAGAGGTAGTAGAGGAGATGTTGTTAATGCAACGGTTAATTCATCTTACTTATGGCATCATGTGAGTGTCTTGAAGTTGACGATAAACATGCGATGTAATATGCTTGGAGAGCATATGCAAGCAACCACACTAAAAGACTGTTGATTGGGTTGCGACAATTGGGGATGTGACTTTAAGAGAACCAAATGACGGCGAAGGAGTTATTGATATCCCTGAAGATATTAATATTAAATTCACCACAGATCCAATCAGAGCTATTATTAATAACACGTATCCTACAATAATTATTGGATCAATAGATATTTCATATTTGCTGCACCAGACTATTTCGGCACCAACAAATGATGTGATTGAGAGGGTCAATCAGTATATGACATCATTGAGCAATAATGTGGGCAATGTATACTTAAGTTCTGATTCTATGTGCACAACAATAAATGTAGCATATATTCTTAATGAAGTGCACACTCCAGAACTCTTGAACACATTGAAGTATCCTGGATTACTAAACCGTGAGATGAATTTAAAAGTTGGAACACCGATCATGTTGTTGAGGAATATTGATCATCCATCTGGTTTGTGCAATGGGACTCGATTGATTGTAACACAATTTGGTAATCATGTCATAGAGACCAAGATTCTGAGTGGGAAAATACTGGTGAAAATGTTTTTATTCCAAGGAAGACTATAATACCATCTGATCCTCGAATTTCGTTCAAGTTTCAGCGTAGACAATTCTCAATTCAGGTTTCATATGCCATGACCATATACAAGAGTTAAGAACAGTCACTATCGCATGTGGAGATTTTACTCAACAAACCAGTATTTTCACATGAAAAATTGTATGTTGTTGTGTCTAGGATCACAAATTGTGCTGGATTGAAAATCTTTATATGTGGCAAAGCGAAGTTTGTCAACAACTTCAAATGTTATGTACAAAGAATTTTTTCAGAATTTCTAATATTACATGTTGTAATTCATATGTTTTTCTTAAAATCAATGAGTAATTATTGAAAATCTTCATACACTTATAATATGTAGTCTTCATTGTTTTATTTTATCAAGTATTAATTTTATTACTACTCATACGCAAATAATTTATTCTATTATGTACTGAGTTACTTTTATTCAAAATCATCTTTTATTTATAAGTATTTTATCATATGTTAGAAGATTTATTATTTACGTCTCTATTATTATTTTAATTTTTTTATAGTGTATAATTCTTATGTATATAAATTATAAAATTCATTTATTTTCATAATACTTATTTTATAATTTTTTTATAACATAATGATAATCTATATATATATAAAGGCAAAACCCCCAAGCAAAAAAAATTTCCCCCCAAAATCACTTACCTAAAATAAACCAGCAATATATTAGGTAAGTAATATTAAATATGGTAAATATATAAATAATTAATAATTATTACATATATATATATATATATATATATATATATATATATGTTTTGT
Source organism: Plectranthus barbatus (assembly GCA_026898455.1). Taxonomy (NCBI): domain Eukaryota; kingdom Viridiplantae; phylum Streptophyta; class Magnoliopsida; order Lamiales; family Lamiaceae; genus Plectranthus; species Plectranthus barbatus. Next base: position 89,981 of record JAPKLW010001367.1, on the reverse strand, counting down.
ATAATTATCAATTAATTATTGTTATTTATGTATCAATTAAGAATCTCATTAAAAATATGTAATTCAAAAACTAATTCTGCATAAATTAATTAATCGTCTATCTACATCTACTTAAAAATAAAACTGATATAAATTTTTTTCGCTCATCTAAATTTGTTAAAAATAATTTTATAGAAATTATGAAAATTAATTGATATAAATAACCCAATACTACAAGAAATAGGGTACATAAATAAAATAATTACATACAAAAATTACAAAATTTAAATAAGTAACATAATTATATATAAATGAGATAATTTAAGTTACAATTCATGGATTAAGGCAAGATTATAGGTGTTATTGGCATATTTTAATCATTTCATTAATAGGGTACATAATTATAGCATAAATAGGGTGCATGATTATTAGTATAAATAGGATTGAACCTCATGAGAAATTATTATCTTTTTTGGTTTGTTCCATTTGTTCAGTTAGTGTTCGTTCAAATGTATTTTCAAAACTCATATTTTTGTATTCTTATATTGATTGACTTTAGTTTTTGTATTTTCATATAATATTTTTCTTTATCAATATTTGTAATCTTAGCATTCATGATCAATCTCAGTACAAAGCACAAATGCAAAAGAGTGTTACTCATCTTCTCAAGACCAATGTCAATGCACAATGGAGATCTATTTCCTAAGTATTTGTCACAACTATATTGACTCGAGTGAATGTATCTTCTTAGTTATATTATATATGCAATTTGTTCTGAAATATTTGTGTAGTTATTTTTTGTTCTATAATATTGTCAATTGTTCTTAATTGAGTGCTAATTTTTTTCATTCTCTTTCACGCATTTAGTTGGTTTTATTTCATTCCTTATTTGTCTCAACTCACTGTTAATTTTTTATGCAATAAAATATCATTATTTTGTAATGTGCAATCTAATTTATATAATTATATTTCAAAATTCTCATTATTTTTATTCTAATTATATATATCATCACTGCTATTTTTTAAAAATAAATAACTCATTAAAAAATAGAAAAATAAAAAATGAATAATTAACTGATTAAAAACAGAGAATCAATAATTTAGAAATTCACGTACTTTATGCAATCCAATAAATTTAATTTATAACATAATATGATTTTATTTAAAATATATGATGTTTGTAAATAACATTTAATATATTTTATTAAAGGAAAAAACATAAGCCATATATTATTTTTATTAAAATTATTCCAAAAATTAATATTTCCCCCAAAAAAAAAAACCCAACATCTGTATATATACAAATGAAGTTTAATTTGGATTATTTTTGGATTATGTCATTAGTATAATGATATTAATTAATTAATATAAATACAAACGAAAAATATAGTTAAGCCAAACATATATATAAACAATCTGTATTACTTAATTATATATTTAATAAGATCATTATTAAAATTAATAACTATTTCTGATTAAAAATAATTATCTATTTATATCCAATAAAATAATAATTTATAATTAATTACAGTAACTACAATTTTAATTAAAAAAAACCCTACAAACTTATCATATTTATTATTAATTACTTAATATATTACACAATTATATATGCAAGTAATTTTTTGGTGAAATTTGTTTTTGAGAGCCTTCCACCTATCACATTTAAGGGTGACAATTATCGATAATACGAAATGTATCCACACAATATTAATGGATATAGAGTGAGAATTATCAAATCGACACATTTATATTTCACATATTTTTGGTATTATACAGTTTAATTTCAAATGATTAAGAAAAGATAAAAAAAATATTGATTTACTAAATATAATATATTTTATTTTCTATTTAAAATAAGCATATTTATCCACATTACAAATGTAACAACTCCCGAAAGCTCCGGTGAATAAATTAAGATTTTTAGATTAGTTTACAATTTGAAAATAATTTAGCATATTCTATTTTTTCTTTGAGTCAATCAACATGTTAATATTACTCATATTGATTAGAGCAAAAGACTATTGAGAAGACATAACACACAATATTCAAATATATGCAAAAATCAGAGATAATAAATGGTGGTAAAATGAAGTGTGAGTATAAAGTGAGATATATAAGAGGAAATAAATAAAATGGTAAATCAATCAATATATTAGATTAATTTAAAATTTTATCATCAACTCAACTATAGAATTTGAGATAAATTTAAAAAATTTAAACCAAAAAAAAGAGGTAATAAGAATAAAATTAATAGAGAGTGATGAGGATGAGGATGAGTTGATCATTAGCTAAAAGTGATTGAATAAACTTAAAAAATTTACATAGTGAGCAATAACAATAATATTTGAATTTGACAAAAAAACAGTTAGGAATAATTTATTAATCCGTCATAATTTATATAAACATAAAAGCAAGATTCCTAAGATTTTTATTTCCCACCCAATAAAACATTCCTAAAATATTCACTATATATTGAAATTATAACAAATAACACAAAAACAAGAATTTCTTTCATGATTGAATTGTAATATGTTTCTTACACATTAATCATTGATAGGTTTTCTTCAAAGTTTCTTAATAGAGTTACACATATAGTTTATATGCATGATTGTGTCTTGGTGTATGTTTTACTTTGGGCAGGGAAGTTTTGTGGTTTTTTGTGAGAAGAAACGAGTGAAAATGCAAAGGAAGATTCATGCCGGAAGTTCAAGCTCTGCGAGACGGTCGATATGATTTTGATGGGGAGCTTAGAATATTGATACAAATCTATGATGGAGAAGAATTGAAGCAACACTTTCTACGACGCTTGGTGTCTACCAACACATAATGCATAAATTATTGGGCCTAGAGATGAGAGAAGTAGACTAAGGAGTCATTGATCTTGGGCACGCCAGAGTTCATAAGTGCAATTCACTATGGGGGATGCCATCGGTGCACAAAAGTGTATTAGAGGGAATACATTTAGTACCGTCTCTGTAACCAAATAGGTTTTGGCTTGAGAGAAGAGTGGTGATATGCATTTTTCATAAAAGATAGTTCGCAAAAGAAAGCTTGATCATGATCATATAGATGAGGGTAGAGAAGGATATAGGTTCAACATCTTGGGTCATAATCAAATAAAGGAGGCAACATCGGTTGTTGGAAGAAGATACGACAGAGATGTCGGATTTTAGGAGAATAGATTGATGTTAGGTTGATACCATGATAGATCTATATTATTTGCTTCAGAAAATAATATTTATTAGAGAATGGTAGGGTTTTAGAAGAAAATAAGAGAGAATATTGCATGAAGATGTGAAGATATCTCATGCATATATGATACAATTTCAATTATGTTATATATACACACACACGAGAACATTATTTGTAGCACTATTATGCACTTTTTTATCTCTTTGTTTATAATGCAAGTGTGTGTGTATAGAAGAAACAAGTGGTGGTGGTGAAGTAGTGTCAGATCCATAAACATTTATTAAAGGATTTCATTGAGATCTTACATAACAAAAAGAACGCATAATTAAGTAAAATTGATGCTAATAATAATAATAATAGTAGTAATAATAATAATAATAAAATATTTAAAAAGCTCACACACTAAAACTAATTATGTATAAATAAAAAAAAACTAACAACAAAGAAAAATAATTTTCGCCGCCTCCTAATTCTCAAATCTCAACCCCTCACACTTTCTTTTTATTCATTCTTAATATATTTTTTATTAATTATTCGCCAGTAAAAATAATTATTTCATAAAAAAATCATATCACCCTATTATTAAATTAAAAAATTAATTTAGGGGTTGAAGTCACCCAAGTTTCTAAGTAAATCTAGCAATATGGTAAAATGCTTATAGAGAAGAATAAGATAGACAAATATAAACCAATTTTGAAAATTGAGTAATTTAAAGCATAATATTTACCTTGACTGATAAATTTATATTTTAATGTAAGATAAATTAAGTTTCAATATTTTACTATTATATATAATTTACAATAAATTATTAATAAAAATATCTATACCTGCGCATCGCGCAGGCGGAAATCTAGTATAATACAAATAATATATATACGCCGCGCAACGCGCGGGCAGAAAACTAGTTTATTTAAATCACAATCTAAATATCCTAATTGTATCTCCAGTCAATTTTTATGTTGATCGAACAATTTGTGATAGACCTATTCTTTGTAACAATCAACCAATTTTTATATCATATTAATCACTAAGCAATTCTTTTATTTTTACTGCAAGAATAAAGTAATTTAAGAGTTTTATTGATCTAGCTAGGACCAGAAAGATAATTTAATTATCGATTCAAGACCCAAAGATTAATTCTCGATTCAGGACCCAAAAGATCATACAATTCTCAATCCAGGACCTCAATATCAGGTCCTATTGAGAATTATTTGATCTTTCGAGTCCTGCATTAATAAATTATCTTTCGGATTCTGAATCGATAATTAAACTATCTTTTGGGTCCTAAATAGACAATTCTCCAATAATGAATAATTTATAATCTATCTCATGAAACGAAATTTACAAGCCAATGGCCTTCTCTATTTAGTTTACATCTTGCAAACTAGGTTTGAAATTTCTTAAATGAGCTAAGAATATAAAGCCCATTATATGCGCCTCACACAAATACATCTTGTACACGCAACTAAGAAATTCTTACTGGATTTTTTGTTTTTTTCTCACTAATTCTTGTACAATTTTTATGTTTTGATAAGTCTCTCGCAAATGAGACGGATTATAAGAACGATTCTCCCTTTAAAAAAATATATAATATTCGATCCATTTAAGCTCTTAAATTGATCAACTGTCTGGATAATAATTGGTCGATTTTTAATAAAATAAGTCGATTTTATTCACGAATTGGTCGATTCACATAAAAATAAGCGATTCTTGAAGTATCAAAATGAGAATCAGCCGATTAGATTGTATCTCTCAAAAATAAAATCCACTCCTACGAATTTTTGTCTTGTGATTATTAGGTCCATTTCTATTTTATTAGGTCTCTAAAAATTCTCTCACTTGATCCAAATTCTATTTTAATTTTTTTTATATTGAATTAGATTTCATGTTAAATTCTACATGGAAACTTTAACAAAGCCATATACTTTTCAAACAAAATGATTCATTCTCCCCATTCTCTTACATAATATATAGTTGGTATTTTCTTACTACTTCACATGATCGGGATTCCAGAATCTCGAGTTTGAACGAAAATTAAAGTTACAATTCTTTCTTTTATAATTCAATAGACTTGTGGTTTACTTTGACTAATTCTCTCGTCGTTGTTTAGCCGGCGGGAATAAAAATGAAAGCACTAATTAATTCTCTCTTTGATGTTTTTTAGGCGGCGGGAAAATGAAAATGAAAATGAAAGGAAATTTCCGATAAACCGATAGCTTGAATAAATAGATGAACACCATGTCGATGCCATTTCATTGCAACTTTCGTTTCATAATCATCGATTTAGTTCGTTGCTTTCTCAATGTGGGACGACCCAACTGCAGAAGGCAGCTATCAATCACCACCGCCACCACAGCTGCGCTCCAAGAATAGGAGATCTTCTGCAAACCTTGACCGAAAATGGCGGCAGTTGGAACCCTCCCTTAATCTCCAACCCATTACGCTGATCGCTGATCGTGAAAGAGAGCCTCAATCACCTCCTACCACTATTAGGGTATTGAATCCCGTTCGCTTACATAGCTTTCGTCTCTCGGATACCGTGTCGACCCAGCAGAGCGCTTTCGCCGATAAACCTCCGGCGAAGAAGAAAGCAGTCCGAGAACGGCGGCAGAAGAAGAAGGCAAGAGAAAAATACAGAGAGGCTCTGCATAACACGAGGGATACGATCACCCTCGTGGCGATCCTCATCGCCACCTTCACCTACACCTCCGGAGTCAGCCCCCCGGGCGGAGTCCATCAAGACGGCCCTCTCATCGGGACGGCGGTGGCCGCCCGGAGAGTGGCGTTCAGAGTGTTCTCCGTCTGCAACAACGTGGCGTTGTTCACCTCCATCTGCATAGTTCTTGTGATGGTCAGCATCATTCCATACAGAAAGAAGGCTCTGTTGAGTATGCTCAGCATAGCTCACAAGGCCATATGGGTGGCGGCTTCGTTCATGGCGACGGGGTATGTGGCAGCGACAGCTGTGCTCATGCCGCCGCCGTTGTCTCGACGGAAAGGCTTTGATTGGAGTGTGGTGTTTGTGATGTCGGTGTGTGGGGGGTCGATAGGAACGGTGTTTGTGGGGCTGGGGATCATGTGGGTGAAGCATAGGCTGATGAAGAGAAAGTGGAGGAAACAGCACCCGCGTCGGCGTGTGTCGAGAAAGAGGAAGGTGGAGGAATACGTACAGCAGCAGACGGAGAGTGTGGCGAAGAAGAGTGCGCGAGGAGGGAGAGGGAGAGAGCAGTACTCTTCCGACGACGATGACTCCTCCGTGGATTCGGGAATGGCTTCTTCGCGTGAGCTAGGATATCGCACCTACTGAAATTTCCAAACAAACAAGGCTGTATTTTACTATTTAATTATTATTATTATTATTATTATATAAATGTTATTTTATTCATATTCTGTAATGTCTGTTTTTTTTTTTTTTAAAAAAAAACTTGTATTTTCGAAGACTTTGAGTAGTTGCTTATTTATTAGTGATATTCTTTTAATTACTTTGGAAATTAACGAAATATATATTGATTGAGCCCAAAATTTGGTGAGAACGATAAAATAAAAAATAAAAATACTCAATAGAAAAGCTTGATGACTCAAAAGTTAAAATAATGCAGAACTTGAATTAAATATTTGGGACAAGTTATGAATTTTATTTTAATGTATCAGACAATTTTGAGATTTATTCAAATTATTTTTTGTTATATTTATTTATATTAGTTAAAAATAAACTCGGTGATTGTCGAAGCTAAAAATATATTAAGTCACATGTTAAATCTTATGTGACATTTAATGTGGCATTTAAATTTATTGAGTTGAGTCCTTAAATTTTTTAAAAAAGTCCCCAAACTAAAACATCTACAATGTACTTGTACCACCTATTTCTCTGTAAAACTCATCACATTTTATGTACCATAAATGTCAGTTACGTCATCTTGATCACTCCCAGACTGTCAATTTGAGGATGCAACAAGTGACTCGACATATCTTTAACTCTGTCAGTTACTATTTATAATTTTAACTAACAAAAGTAAATGTTAAAGTATAAGAATAAAATGATAGGAAAATTTTCAAAGTTAACCAGTAAAATTCATATTTTCCCATATTTTGTCCATATATGTTTTTGTGAAAATAAATCAAGGAGTAGAATAAATATCCTCTTATTTTCATCTTAAATTGAAGATTTGTATTTGGGTCAAATAATAGGAATCCAAATAATCAATTTGTGTGATTATGAGTGTGTTAGCTCACGAATAGGGGTGTAATCGAATCGAGCCGAGTCGAGTCGAGTAGTGTCGTGCTCAAGTTTGACTCGTTTAGTTTCGAGTCGAGCTTTGAACTTTTTTATCGAATACTTTGATGTTCACGAACTTTATCGAGCCTAAACGAACTTTCTAAATTTAGAATAATATTTAAGATTTTCATTATTATTTTTAAAAAAAGTTATTTATTCCAAAAATAATATCATATTCATGCTCAAATTCTAATTTTTTTTCATTATTAGAAAGATTTATCATTATTGTTACTCTTAACTCATGAAAATATTATTTTTATAAAAGTAATTATTTTATATTTTTTACTAATTTTAGCTAACGGGCCTGCTCACGAGTCGAATATTGTGATGCTCAAATTTGGTTCATTTCATAAACGAACTTTACTAAATAAACTCGAACGAGCTTTTATCGATATGAGATCCGAGTAGCTCACGAACAGTTTTATTCATTTACACCCCTAGTCACGAGCGCTATTCGAAATTAATTTAGTGTATATCAAGTTAAATTACTTTAGTCATGATTAAGCACAAGTTAGAAATAATTTTTTTCCTGTTGGTCCCGAGATCAGAGTTAGTCGAATATGCCCAGTGGAAGATTAAGAGCGAGTTCTAGCAAATTCAAACTGGTGGTTCTCAACCGGTTTGGTTCTTTGAAAAGTTTATCAGTTTGCGAGCCTGCTTAATGTCAAGTTTGGATATACACCAACACGAGATGGTGTTGGGTTTTAATTTCTTCCAGAGATAAATAAAGCAGTAAAGAACATAAGAATTTATATAGGTACGGACAACTATCATACGTCTTCTGTTTAGGCAGTAGCCCGAAATATACTAGCCTCAGGATTACAATCTGTCCTCACGATCTATCGCAAGCTGGTGAATGCCCGTGTCCACCAGTCCACTTGCTCACTCGCCCAGGGTCTCGTCCTCCTTCGGCACTCAGAAAGGGAGTGTGGGCACACCATGCAACCTCCTTTTTCGGAAGTTGGGAGCTTTTATGTTCTTCTTGGAACTCTTCGAACTTGCGGCAAAAAGCCCGTGATAGTTACAGCTTGGAGATAGCTGCACTGCTGTGGTCTTTCTTGGAGAGAAAGAACACCTACAGAAAAACTCAAGCTGAGAAGCTATGAGTCTCATGTCCAGAGATTAGAACACGGTAAGCTATTACAAATAGCCTCGAACAGGGGTGTTGAACTCTTTGAGTCTCTATTCGGAGATTTGCTTGAATAAGGTTGGTTGACCTTTTAGAATCAGCGAATCGGAAGGTTGCGGTTACGGCTTGGAGTTTAGAATCTGTATATGTTCGTTTGAACTCGTTACCTTCGTAACCTTCTCCTCTGAGATTGCTTCGGCTATTTATAGACGAAGCAAGGGAAGGTTTGAAGAAAATAGCCGTTTAGAGATAATCTGGTTTTTGAATTATCCGTTGGGTCTCTAATCTGATAGAGACATGTTGCTTTTCCTGCTCTGCCACCCCTACTTCGTCCTTTCCTGACAAAGGGTGTCGACATCCTGCTGTGTGTCAGAACGGCTCGCCAGTCTGAGGAATCTTAAACTGGATGTTTGAATTTTAGACTTTAAGGAATCTCTTATTCCTTAAGTCTAGCTTCTTGCGATTCCTCTGGCTTGTCTTCATTGTCTCTATTCGTGAGATGAAACTAGACTTGATAAACTGGAGATGATCCAAGCTGGTGATATCTTCCAGTTTATCTGAGTGGTAATCTTTAGGTTGAAGTGGTTGTCAGTTCGCCAGTTCGATGCCTGAGTCTTAGTTTCTTCTTTTATTCACGATGACCAAACTAGTGGCTTCGATCTCAAGCCCAGTTTGTTTTGATCAGCATCTCTACAATTCGAAAAACATCCTAAGTGGATATTACAAGTTTGTACCGACTAAGCTAATCTTGAGACATTTCCTAAGGGTGGTTTTTATACATGTTTGACACATCAAAACATAAGAAGGTGAAGGAATTTCGAACCTAAATTCCTTACAATTTCCCCCTTTTTGATGTTGTCAAAACCACCACTAAGCTGGTAGATAAGTCAGTTTGTCGGGTTTACAAAGATATTCTAACAAAACTAGTACTCGAGAACTGAATACTTAGCTATTCAGCCTGCCCTATGAATCTTCCCCCTAAATTAGAGAGAGATATTTCTCGATTAAAAGATCAGAGCGAAATAAACTGGTTTCACTTATAAGTGTGAAACCAGTAAGTTAAGGCGAAGTATTTTGAGACAACGAGTTATTGTCTGCAAAATAACCAGAAATTTATATATTTCATTGATTTGTTTACAACTTATTGAAAGTAGTAAATACAAGATACAATGATCAATAATCTTCGTCTTCTGCTGATGCTGATTCCTGCGCTTCAGCTCCTACCTGCGCAGAAGCTTGTAATCTTTGGGGAGGAAATTATACAAGACTTATCAGCTTCACCTTAAACTCGCCAAATCAAGTCTCACCACTTGATTTTGTAGTGGAGCTCATATAGGCATAAGCTTTCTTCAAGCCTTATCCTATCTGCAATAGCTCCTTTCGCGAGATCTTCTTCCTCCGAACGGCCCCAACAAGGTGGATGTCACAACAGTTTGTGACCCAAGGTCCAATTGCTGTTGGCTCCAGTAGGAAGGAAAATAGAACCAGAAGCAAACACAAAAGATATTCAATGAGCGCCGCCTTTTTTCTGCCTGATCCCCCTCATCTCCGCCTTCTGTTTCCCCATCATAATGTCCTAGGGAGAAGAGAAGAAGAGGGTCGTCTGGTTTTCCATCATCCATGGCAAGGCCCAAGAATGACGGCCAAAACCTGACGAGCGAAGAGTCTTCCACTCTACATGACATAAGGAAGATCCTCCTCCGACCCACCTGACTATCCATCATACGCCTTATGAGGATGAAGCCATGGCCTGACGGTAAGGATTTTCTGTGTCCCTTTGGTTCTGAGGTAAAAACTCTTACTGCGAGCGGGGAACCGAGCAATAGGAAAATCATCTCAGACAACGTCTTCGTGAGAATGATGATTTTCCCTTCCAACTGAGAAACAACAACGTCTCTTTGTTCACAAGCATCTTGATTAAACTTCGGTTGATTGATGAAAGATGCCATTTGGGAGTTGGAGGAATGAGAGAGACAAGGCTTTTGGGAGTAATGATTTGGAGAGTTCGAAGGGATATATGTCAAGAATGTACCTTGAAGATTTCCAAGGCTCTTCTTTAAATAGGCAAGAATTTCTTTATTCTTGACAGATCCGATCCCCTGGGATTTGAAACATCCTGATTCTTCAGGAAATTTAATCATCTTTTTGCGTCCGCGAGAGCATTTTTAGTGGCTCCTTCCACGTGTAAGCTCCCCATTTATTTCTTTCTTGAAATATCATAAAATCAGCTTTAATGATGGTGTGTTTGACTCCGAGAACAGACATTTCGTAACTCCCTCCCTCTGCAAATGTATTGCAGGCTGGCATAGGCTGTGATTAGGATAAGTTGATGGACATCTGTCAGCTTCTTTGATGACGTTGCCAGTTTAATCTCTCTCCAGTCTGAATTCTTCAGAAGACCAAAAAATGAGAGCTTGGACTCAGTTTTATTCCGCTTTTCGTTGGAAAACCAAGAATGAGAGCTTTGACTCATTCCTCTTCAAGTGCAATCCCTTCAAACTCTAGAAGACCTAGTTTGATCCACAACTTTCTGAATCTTTCTTCAGGTAGTGTATTGATGAAGATGTCGGCCAATTATTCTTCAGTTCGGATATATTCCATGGAGATATCTTTCTTCTCGACGTGGTCTTGAATGAAGTGATGCCTGATGTCGATATGCTTCGTCCTGGAATGGTGAACTGGATTCTTTGTTTTGCAAAGTGAGTTGTTGTTGTCACAATAGATTGACACACATTCTGATTCGACATCATAATCTCTTAGTTGCTGTTTGATCCATAATATTTGAGCACAACAACTGGCGGCAGTCACATATTCAGCTTCAGTGGTAGATGTTGCAACCGAATGTTGCTTCTTGCTGAACCAACTTACGAGTTTATGTCCTAAGAACTGACAAGTACCACTGGTACTTTTTTGATCAATTCGGCATCATCCGAAGTCTGAGTATGAGTATCCAATTAAGTTGAGCTCATCATGCCTAGATACCAGATTCCCAGTGACTCGGTACACTACAGGTATCTGACAATCCTTTTGGCAGCCTCCATGTGCGATTTCTTCGGATTCGCTTGAAATCTTGCACATACTCCAACGGCATATGAGATGTCTGGCCTACTGGCTGTCAAATAGAGCAAGGATCCTATGATGCCTCTAAAACTGGCAGAATCATTTGGTTCTCCTTCGTCTGGAGTGCTCCTCACGCTTGCACTCATCGGGATTCTGAGCATCTTTGTCTTCTCTTGACAAAACTTGTTGATGAGATCCTTTGTATACTTTTTTTGATGTATGAATATTCCTTCTGATGACTGATGAACTTGAAGTCCTTGGAAGTATGTCATATTTCCTATCATGTTTATTTGGAAGTGACTCTGCATTAGTTGAGCAAACTTGTCGCAGAGAGATGAGTTTCTGGATCCGAAAATGATATCATCCACATATATCTGGACAAGCAAGATATCTTCATCATCATTGATTGAGAAAAGAGTCCTATTGATCTTTCCTTTCCGAAACCCATTCTTCAACAGAAACTGAGATAAAGTTTCGTACCAAGCTCGAAGAGCTTGCTTCAATCCGTATAACACTTTTCTTAGTCTGTATACCTGCGTGCCTTGCTCAAATCCAGGGGGCTGTTCGACATATACCTCCTCCTTGAGCTCTCCATTCAGGAAAGCACTCTTCACGTCAGCCTGATTGCTTCCAGTCTGGCAATTGGTGCGAAGGTTTCATCAAAGTCAATACCTTCACATTGTGTGTATCCTTTGACAACTAGTCTTGCTTTGTTTCTGACTATGTTGCCAGTTTCATCCCGCTTATTCTTGAAGACCCACTTGATGCCTATCACTGATTGATGTGTAAGCCTGTCCACCAAGTACCAAACATCCTTGCGGGTGAATTCTGAAAGCTCTTCTTGCATCGCGTTGATCCAATCCAGCGACTATAGAACTTCTCCAATCTTCGTTGGCTCTGATTGGGAAATATAGCAAGTTAGTAGAGCACTTCCTTGCCTCGTCCATACTGGGTTTGCAACATCATCTATCACTGCATCTTCTGGACAAGTCTCAGCCATTTGGGTCTGTGAAGTTCGCTGACTTTGTCTGGTTGTACGAACGGATCTTGGGTAAAGATTCAGCAACTGGCACTTCTGTGAGATGAAAGTCCTCCGGTACAAGTTGATTTTCTGCGTTTGATGTGGGGTGATGGAGATCTAGTTGGCAAGATTTATCGAGATATTTCAAGAAGATTCATTGAAGATATGATTGAAGATTTTATTTATCTTGATAAGATTTGGTAGTTAGTTATTTAAGTAATTTTGGATTCTATCTTTTAGATATATTTTTTTTCCTTAGTTTATTAGGATTTGATTTCCTTATGAAATTAGGATTTGAGTTTACCTATATATAGGCCTTGTTACGGAACAAATTATTCAGTTTTCTGTTTAAAAATATTCGTGAGTTTTATTCTCCAATTATCTGAAAGCTCTTGAATTTCTGTGGAGTACCTTAAAATTCAATATTGACTTATTAACCGGACTTACTTATCCATTTGTAGCGTCTTCACTATATCCTTCGTTGTTGGGTCAATCCGCTTCTTGGGTCGTAGGAGATTCAATCTGGACTACGGTACTTGAAGGTTTTCGAATCCAAAGGTGTTGGATTTTCCCCATCCTATCAATTTCAGTTTGCTTCCGCATCGTGTCTGAGTCGATTCGTTCGAGTTCCTGGGCTGCGATCTAAACCTTCCGGCGAGGATCGTATCATTTTGGTACCCAGAGCCAGGTTGTGTCTTTCTTTTCCTTATCATTTTGGTATCAATATCCAGGTCGTGTCTTTCCTCTTCATTGTCTTTCAGTTTCATTATTTCTTTTCTTTCGTGTCAAAAAAAATTGTGTCTTCTTTGATTTTGTGTCTTGTTCGTGTCATTCATAGAGTCTCATCTTTAGATTTTCATTCGTGTTTTGGGTAAGTTAAAAAAAAAAGGGGGAGATTTGAATTATTAATATCATACCATATTTATTCAATTCTTTCCAACCATATCATATCTAGTCAAATATTTCCTTATCCATATTTTTTCCTTCTTGATTACCAAGTAATTTGGTAATTACCTTACTCAAATATTTTCTTTTCCATATTTTCCTTCTTGATGACCAAGTAATTTGGTAATTACCTTATCCAAATATTTCCCTATCATATATCTTCTTATCTATATTTCTTCCTTTCTTGATTACCAAGTAATTTGGTAGTTTCCTTTAAAAAAAAAAGAGAAGAGAGAGAGAAAAAAAAAAGAGAAGGCGTGAGAAAAAAATAAATAAAAAGAGAGACTTTAAAAAAAAGGAGAGAAAAGAAAAAAAAAGAGAGAAAATTGTTTTGGTCATAACTTTTGCTATAGGTGTCCGATTTCAGCATAATTGTACTTTTTGAAAACATCTCGACGAGATCTACAGGTGCCATTGCTTTGTCGTGACATTCCATGAGCAGAATGGCTAAAACCGAATATAAGGAATTAGATGATGATGCTAGAATTCAGATGAGGTATATGATGAAGTTTTTGAAATCTGACTTTCAAAAGATGGTGAGGTCAGAGATGGAGATGTTGCATCAACGGCTTGATGCATTGGAAGATGATTACTTAGGCAGCAAAAAGGTGAGATATAAACAAGCAAGGTGGGAGAATCAACCACATAGTTCCTCCCCATTTGATAAGCTTCTGTCAATGGTGGAGCAGGTGTTGGTGGCAACCACGTCTGAGTCGTTGCCTGTTTCAGTTCAAGAAATTGAGGAAGACAATATAGCATTTCAGATACCATTGGAGATTCTTGGTGAAGCAGTGGTGGCAACTCAATCTGAGTCGATGCAACCATTTCAAGAGACCAGAGGAAAGGAGGTGCGAGTTGCTACACTCTTGGAGAGTCATATTGAAGATGATGAAGGATTCAAATATTCCGACTACACTCACTATCATTAACAATCCAGTTATGGGTATCCAAAGCCAGTGTCAAGTGCAGAAGACGACAGAGTCAGAGTTAATGACATTAGTAGAGGAGATGGTCGAGAGGAACATAGTTCAATCCATTCTTGTGAGGACTATTGGTTTGAAAATGAAGATGCATGAAGAGAAGCAATTGCCAGATTTTGAACATGATGATGTGCCAAACAAGCCAACCAAGGGCAACGTAAGATGGTCTATTGAGTCCAGTGCAGACGTGGATTTGAGGACAAATCCCTTTGAAGAGGAGGGGAATGATGGAGATCTAGTTGGCAAGATTTATCAAGATATTTCAAGAAGATTCATTGAAGATATGATTGAAGATTTTATTTATCTTGATAAGATTTGGTAGTTAGTTATTTAAGTAATTTTGGATTCTATCTTTTAGATATATTTTATTTCCTTAGTTTATTAGGATTTGATTTCCTTATTAGATTAGGATTTGATTTCCTTATGAAATTAGGACTTGATTTCCTTATGAAATTAGGATTTGATTTTCTTATTAGGATTTTAGTTTATGGAAAAAATTATTCAGTTTTCAGTTTAATAATATTCGTGAGTTTTATTCTCCAATTATCTGAAAGCTCTTGAATTTTTGTGGAGTACCTTGAAATTCAATATTGACTTATCAACCGGACTTACACATCCGTTTGTGGCGTCTTCACTATATCCTTCATTGTTGGGTCAATCCGCTTCCTGTGTCGTAGGAGATTCAATCTGGACTACGGTACTTGAAGGTTTTCGAATCCAAAGGTGTTGGATTTTCCCCATCCTATCAATTTTAGTTTGCTTCCGCGTCGTATCTGAGTCGATTCGTTTGAGTTCCTGGGTTGCGATCTAAACCTTCCAGTGAGGATCGTATCATGGGGTCTTTCTCTGACTCCATTGCAGATTGACCTTCGTCAGCTTGAGGATCTTTTGAAACTGGACCTCTATGAATGTCAGTTTCGATCTCGCCAGGTCTTCATGGATTGTTGGTTCTTCTACCTCTGGAGCCTTTTCAGAATCCTCTTCATCAAGTCCGAGCACTCCAGGTTGGATTCCCCCTTGATTTGTACAATCATTTAGGGATGCGGAATCCAGGTCCTCAGCAATTTCACTAGCATCACTGGCCCTCTCAGCTGTTTCTATATGAGTTGAGGGCTCTGTTTCTGGGCTATGAACCTTTTCACCCAGTTCCTTCAGAGTTCTGCACACTAAAGTAGCTTCATAAAAAATAAAATTGCATGTTATTTCCACAAGCCCAATAGTCTTGTTGAATACTCTGTATCCCTTGTAAGATGGGTGTCCATATCTCAAGAAAACACCCTCATCAACTTTGGGAGAGAAAGTATTCAAATTTGACTTCCTGTTATTGTGGATATAACATAGTGAGCCAAATGCACGAAGATGAGATAAGGAAAGCTTACGACCGTGATAAGCTTCATACGGGGTTTTGTGAAGACGACCATTGAGATAACTTCTATTCTGTGTATAACATGCCGTGATTACAACCTCTCCCCAAAAACATTCACCTAGATTGGTCTTTGCCAACATGGTCCGCACTGCTTCTTTGAGCGTTCGATTCCTCCTTTCTGCTATCCCGTTTTGTTGAGGGGTTCTTGGAGATGATCTTTCATGTCCTATCCCGGCTTTGGTGCATAAATCCATGAGAGGACTATTGCATAACTCAGTCCCATTATCGGACCAGATTCTCTTCACTGTGACTCCCTTGTCATTTTGAACCTCGTCCTTGGTATTGAGTAGTTTGACCCAATATACCTCGAGTAGTCATCCATGACTACTAGAATATATTTGTTGCCTCTGATGGTGGGTACAGTCACTGGTCCGAAGAGATCCATGTGCAGCAGCTCCAGTATCCTCTCCGTGCTTGCACTGACAGGCTTGATTTTGAAGGAAGCCTTCGTCTGCTTTCTGAGTTGGCAAGCTCTGCAAATGCCTTTTTTCTTGAAAGCGCCTTTAGGTAGACCTGTTACCGGCTCGTGCTTCACCAAATGGTTGATTATTTTGAAGTTCAGATAGTTCAACCTCTTGTGCCATAGCCAGTTTACTTCACTGGAGCTGGTTGTGACAAAACATGAACTAGCATGTCCACTTTGCCAGTCTACCACGTATAGAACACCTTTCCTTATACCTCTGAGTCTGACTTCATTTGAAGCTTTGTCTCTGATTTGACATTCTGAATCGGCAAAGGATACAACACAACCATTTTCACTAAGCTGGCTGACGCTTAGGAGATTATGTTTCAGATTGGTGACTAGGGAGACATTTTTGATGAGGATTCCGTCGCATTGGACACATCCCTTCTCTATATAACTCTTCCTTTAGAGTTGTCACCAAACATAGTCGGTGGTCCTCTGACCAATATGAGATCTAAAAGATATTCTCTTTTTCCGGTCATGTGAGCAGAGCACCCACTATCCAAGATCCACATGCTCTTCTTGGTTTGGTGCTAATCTCCATGTGCCTGTTCCTGCGAAGCACGAATTATGTTTTAGGTCCCCTAACAACCACGGGTCCTGTAGGGTAAGTATGTTGAATCCACCCTTTTGGGATCCAAACCTGTATCATTCTTATATTTGGTACCTTTTCAGAGCACTCATTGGTTGACTTTATTTTTCTTCTCATAAAATGTATGATGTTTGATTGAGAAGAAGTGAGTGTGTGTGGAGTCCTTTTGGAAGTAGATTTCCTATTTGGACCTCGGAACACTTGTTCCGATCGTGTATAACATCCAGGTGATCGTTGAACACCTTGGATAGCCTTTCTAGCCCTTTGAAATGGAAAGGATTTGGGCTCAGGCCTGAAGTAGGTGTTCCCCTAATTGGAATACTCCTTCTTTTGTACATCGTATGAAAGTTGAGTCTCTGGTTATTCATATAACCAGACAGATAGTTTCACCTATTCTTGCCATGAACTGGCTGTTTGGTCAAACTGGTTCCCTCGCAGTGGGAACATACTGCTTTCCCAGTTTCTTAGGCTGAACTGGCTTCCTTTCAGTTTGTGACTTCCCCAGCTTAAGGATATACTGTTTATCCAGTTTCTCCTTGTGTACGGGTTTTCTTATCACTCTCTGATCCGCCAGTTTGGGGTTATTGGCTGACCAACATTTAGCCTTACCAGTTTGAACTGGCACATTGCGGACTACCCGTTTTCCTTTCAACCTAGTCTGATAACTGGGGTTTTCATTGACAAAAGATATTTATTTTCTCACAGTGTCAGTTGAAAAAGAAGGTTTGCTCAAATTATTTTCGTTGAACCCTAGACCCGCTTTATAATTGGGGTCTCTTAGCAAAAGATCACTTACATGGCTCTGGCTTAAGGTTTTTCAAACTTTTGCACTCCAGTTTAAATTTTTCAAAATTTTTTAGAATAGTGGAGTGTTCATCTTTAAGTTTTGCTAGTTCCTCGCTGACTGACCTAGGTTTTTCAATCACCTTGGTCAAAACTGAAACTTGAAGTTTCAGCGAGGAATTTTCATCGGCTAAAACATTTTTAGCTCATAAAACTTCAAAAATTCTTTGGACAGAAATCGAGGGTGTTAGGAAATTTGATGTTAGAATTTCCTTACTTATTATGTTTTGGTGGGTCAAAGGTTCAAGGCCTAAACCAGTCTAGAAAGTCTCTAGATTAGCTTCAGTTTGGTTTTAAAATATAAAGTCCTGTAAGGTCTTTTTATCGAGTTGTAATTGAAGGTGATTGAAGACAAACTGAAGAATTAGTCTGGGATGCGCAAAAGACTAAGAGAGACTGAATGTTCAACATAGGACTGATAATTCTGGAACTGATCAGTCTGGGACTGACCAGTCTGGAACTCGCCATTCTCAGAATATTAAACTTGCCAATCTGGGGATCAAATGTTCAGACTTGTGACGTTAGCCAACATGAACTTGCCAGCCTGACGATATCAGCGTGGAATCTTAGTTCTAAATCCCCGCGCATAGAGACAAAGAGAATGGTCTGAGGAATGATGCTGACAAGATCAAACTTGAAGGATTAGAGATTCCTTTAAGTCTGCAAACTAAGATTTCAGTCTAGATTCCTTGGATAGATCAGTCTGGATTCCTCGGACTGATCATACTGCCTTTCTGACAGAAAGGTGAGCAGTCACTATTGAAGTCAGAAAAAGTGGAGCAGGTCATGATTTGGCGGAAAAAGCAAACCTGCCGCGCAGAGTAAAGAAACATCGGATTGGACAAACATCCGATGTGTCTAACGGCTCCGAGATTTGAATCTCAACACCTTCGTCTATAAATAGTCGAGGACTTCAAGAGATTCACATATCCGAACACCCTATTATCGAGCAAGCTGAAACTTTGCTGAATTTTCTACTCAACCGTTCGATGCTTATATAAAGCTTTCGACGTGTCACCATCGTGAACATGAGACTCCAAACGTCTAGTTCTTGAGATACTCTTGGTGTTCTTTCTCGGTTCTTTCTCTCCAAGAAAGAACACAATAGTCAAGTATGCTCCGTACTTTGACTCTCACGGGTATTCAAGCCGCAAGCTGACAGTTCCGAGGCGAACTATAAAGACCTCATTCCAGCGACGAGGAGGCTGCGTGGTGTGCCCACACTCTGAGAAGCTGCGTAGTGAAGAACGTGCAGAGGACCGGGTGAGTGAGCTAGTGTACTAAAGAAAGAGGCATCATTCAGCTTGCGATAGATCGTAGAAGCACCCTGTATTTCTTTCACTTAGTGGATTTCCAGACTCAGTCTAAAGAGTGGATGTAGGACCTTTTGGCGTCCGAACTACTATAAATCCTTTGTCGTTTACTGCTTTTTGTATTTCAGTTTACGTTCTTTAAAACTCAACACTCAAGTGTTGAAGTATAGACTGAAACCGACTAAACGACTATGTGGACTTAAGACCCAAACTGAGCTTTAGATAAACCAAACTGAGACTGACACTCAGTTTGGATAAGTGCAAGTTTATCATTAAAACATTTCCGTTGTGAAACATATTATTTATACTCTGATTTTTGGGACCTACAAGCGGTATCAGAGCGGTCAGTCCTTCCAGGCTGGTCGTTTTGAAGTCGCTTAGGACCGAGATCCAATCTTTCCTTGCGCTTTCTTTCTTATCTTAGCTCAGGTCATTAAATACTCAGCATGAATATTCCAAAGCTACCTCTGTACAATGCCGAGAAGTACGCTATATGGAAGAAGAGGTCTTTCATTCAGCTCAAGAGCTTCCATCCTTAGATGGTCGAATTTTGGAAAGAGGACCGATCAAGATTACAAAGGTCCTCCCACCGCTCGGAGCTGAAGGTCCAAGAACAGTGGAGAAACCCTATGACGAGTGGACCTCTCAAGACAAACGAAGGAATCAGATCAATTCAATCGCGCACGAAGTTATTGTATCTTCCTTACTAGACGTTCTGGTTGAGGAAGTGATGTAATTTGACAGCGCGAAAGAAGTATGGGATTACCTCGACAACTTGTGCCAAGATAGATTGTGGGAGCACTTTCTATTTCTTTCACTTAGTGGATTTCCAGACTCAGTCTAAAGAGTGGACGTAGGACCTTTTGGTGTCCGAACCACTATAAATCCTTTGTCGTTTACTACTTTCTGTATTTCAGTTTACGTTCTTTAAAACTCAACACTCAAGTGTTGAAGTATAGACTGAAACTGACTTAACGACTATGTGGACTTAAGACCCAAACTGAGCTTTAGATAAACCAAACTGAGACTGACACTCAGTTTGGATAAGTGCAAGTTTATCATTAAAACATTTCCGCTGTGCAACTGATAACTGCTTTATTTCATTCACTTATCAATGGATTTTTAGGTTAATTTTATGCATTTATATTATCTTTTAGTTGTTTTCTTCGCATCATTCTTGTTTTATGCTTGGTATGTTGTTCGTGGTGAATTTTGTAGGTTTTAGAGTAAAAAAATTGGCTAAGTGTTGAAAAGGGGATTTTGTCTGATCCGTCTGTTTCGACTGACATGTGGCATGTCTGTCGACATGAAGAACGAGGCTGGATTGTTGAGATGCATGGTTTCGGGCGACACGAGCTGGCCATGTTGATTGACGCACGCCATGTCGATCGACATGGAGAGAAAAGGCAAGATCAAGGTGGCTGCATCTCGGTCGATGAAGGGCAGTGTATGTTGGTCGACATACGGAGTTTTTTGGTGAATTTTTCAAGACTTGGGCCCAGTGCAATATTTAACCCTTCATACCTTGTATAAATAGCATGTAGGTTTAAAAAATTAGGACTTTTGCCACTTTTGAGATTCAGAGAATTGGTTATTATTGTTTTTCAGTTATTCTTACTTTGGGATTGAAGATTTAGATCAAGAACTCACAAGACTGGATCTGAATCGACATTGCTTTTATTTTATGAAGAATATTTTTAGGTATTATCTTTTCATATGCTTGTTCTCTATGACTATGAGTAGGTAAATCATTAATCAGATTCTAGGGTAATTGTGAATATCTTGGATGCATGTTTAGGGTATTGAATTGAACAAATAAATAATCTAGGTTTATCAATTCTTGTGCAAATTCTAAATCTAAGATAGTTGGCCACTTAATTAGGTTTCTAGTTAATCAATTTAAGACTGAAAGGTGAGAATTAATTAATAGACCAAAGAATTGATAATATGGTTTTTAATTTTGTCTGAAAAGAAAAGAATTAAATCATATGAATAAATCTGAGCTTTTTTTGGGAGTTGTTAATTGTTCTAGTGACCGAGAGAGTATAGACAGTTAATAATATACTTTATGAATTGCCAGAAATTGAAATTTGTAATAATTCACTGATGTTCCACCTAATTCTTTATGTTTAATTGATCCATGTGATTTCCCTTGCATGTTATCCAAGATATGAACTTGTCCCTAGAATCTGAGTTTTTTCTCTGATATTTTCAAAACCTTTCTTTTAATTTCATTTTGCACTTTTAAATTCAGTTTCAAAACCGACAAATTTTTCAAATTTTATGTACTCAGAAAATAAATCGAAAAACTGTGTTTCAGTACATGAGATGGTTCGTTTATTCAATCTCCGTGGGATCGACAATTTCATTTGCCACTAGACTATTAGTATCTACTAAAAATTTAGTGATCAAATTTTGGCGCAGTTGCCGGGGATTGTTTAGAATTATCTTGTTATTGATTCTGTTATTGGGTTATTGATTTGAGTTGTATTTTAATTTTGTTTTAATTCTCGCGCTGTGTTTTATTGTTTTTGTGTCTGTTTCGACCAAAGTGCCGTACTTCGGTCGATGTTTGCTTTTGTTCCGTGTCGATCGATGCCACCCATGTTGATCGACATTTGCTTCGATATCAAAAAATATTATTTAATTCCTTTACTTTCTTGTTTTTGTGTGTTACTCACGTTTTCCTCTACTTCTTTAGGTAGTTTATGAACACAAAATAAGTGGAAAGGAACTGATTATGTTCGATTCTGAGATCGAAGCTACTTGCCAAAGGAATAATAGCAGGAAAAACCAAGAGAAAAAAACTTCAAGCAGTCAAACAATTAAGATGGTTGATGCAAATCCACAAAATGAGGTTAACATCACTCCAGAGCAGGCAGCTGAACTTCTGAGAGAGGTTCAGAACATGAGGGAGCGTATGAGGGCAATGGAGCTTGAGAGGGCCAATAATAACAACAACAACAATAACAACCCTCGATGTAACCTGTAGGAACTGAGTCTACAATAGACAACGTAAATTGTCTTTTATTACTTCAGCCGTTTGGATCGTTTTTAGGGTATCAAAAATAAATCAGATTGAATAAATCAGGCGAACCCTGTGCATGCTCCTAATATTTAATTGCAGAGGATGGATCTACGGAATACCTGAATTCCAGCTTTTGATCTGCAGATCTGGATCAGAGATGGTGACGATGAAGTAGATTTGGATGTGGGATCGATCAAGGCTATCGTGCTCCAACAGATCTGATCTTTTGATCTGTTCCCTTGCTCCTTGAAAATCTGGTGAGGATACGCTACCGAGTTGGATCAAAACCGGAGAAGTCGATCACCTTCTCCTTATGATCAGTCATCGCCCCTCTCTCTCAATTCCCTCAATATTCTGTGTTGAATATTAATTCTACTGTTGTGTGTAGTGATCTGATAGAGAGAAGGGCTTATATAGTGGTAGGGTTTGCAAACCCTACCCCTAATGGGCTCTGAGCATTTTCTGGGCCAGACCAGGGACCAAATGTAAATAATAAAGTGGGCCCTCCTTATTAATTAGTTCCATGTCCAACCCAGAACATAATTAATTAATAAAATATTGTTTTTACCTACACCACGGAAACGATGCTTACTCACCCCTTTATTACCACGTTATTTGGAACGGGTTGCATTAAACTTGAATGATCCACATATTTAAGGTTCCGTACATTAATTAATTAATTTGGCTTATGACAATCAGCCATAATTAATTAGTCTCTTATTTCGTGAGTAGTACCACTCACTCCATTTCACTTATGCCTGAATTATATAATTCAACCTGCAGGGTTTAGCATAATGAACCTTGTGAGTTCCTCAGGGAATGTCCCCATCCTGAAACGGATATGATTACCTACATGTCCAGCCTAAGCAGGCCACACACAAACCACCACACCCAAGATGCAGGTATAAGAGTACATGAAAGACTCGCCACCATAGCAAGTCAAAGTGTGGTCAACTAGTGTATGCCCCTTAGCCTTCCATTAGGTTTAAGATCATAACTAGTATCTTGAGATCTGGCTCATTCATATGTCAATTAGAATGACACATCTCACTATTGATCCCATCAATACATAAAGATGTACCGACACATCAAGTAGCTAGGATAAGCTCACTTATGAACTGATGTTCCGCAGCCTAAACCAACAGCCTATCCAGGGACCATCACAGCCGTGATACTGTTTATATATTGCTAGGTCAAACGATTCATATGATCTTCTGTGATCTCCTACACACCATATGATCATCCCTATAGGCAAGATAATAGGATATTATAGTTCGTATCATATGTTTGTTATATCAGATGACGACTATGTTGATGTAACATATTTATGAAGACTAGTGTATCAAATAAACACACTTAATCATAAATGCTTTTAGTATACAAT
This sequence comes from Plectranthus barbatus, assembly GCA_026898455.1. Taxonomy (NCBI): domain Eukaryota; kingdom Viridiplantae; phylum Streptophyta; class Magnoliopsida; order Lamiales; family Lamiaceae; genus Plectranthus; species Plectranthus barbatus. The sequence goes on along the minus strand of JAPKLW010001367.1, from coordinate 66,347 downwards.
CCCAACACAACCCACAAGCAGATGACCTCTCAGATGAGGATGATGATATTCCCACTAGATTTGATGCTGATGAGGATGAAGATACCATACAGAAGAGATACTAATTTCAGAGTTGGCATCAATGCCAACAATTTTGAGCTGAAGACTGATCTGGTGTGGATGGTTCAGCAGAACCAATTTGGGGGGGAGAGCTACTGAAGATCCTTATGCCCACCTTGATAAGTTCATCCTGCTCTGCAACACTGTTAAGATTAATGGAGTCTGTCAGAGTGCCATCCGGATAAGGCTCTTCGCCTTTTCACTGAGAGACAAGGCTCAGTCATGGTTTTCTGCTTTGGACAAGAGCGGTATCAACACTTGGGCAAAATTAAGGAATTAATTTTATGCTAACTTCTTTCCACCCAGTGTCATCAGACAGAGGAGGAAAGACATCACTAGATTCGCTCAGCGGCCTGATGAGAATTTTTATGAGGCCTGGGAGCGATACAAGGAGTTGCTGAGAGTCTTTCCTGGCGATGGGCTATCTCTGGAGGAGCCAGCTGAGACATTCTATGAAGGCTTGAATGACCGAAAAGTGGAGTTGGTGGATGCTACTTTGGGGGACTCTATCATGTCAAAGAGTGCCAAGAGAGCTATGGAGTTCTTTCAGAAGACGACAAATAATAGCCACAGGTGGTCTAATGTTCGACAAGCACCAGTTATAGCTGTAGAGAAGGTGGCGAGTCCTGATGTGGATCTGTGGGATGAAGTGAAAAAGTTGAGAGAGGATTTCACTTGATTGGAGGCTGGACGAACCATTGCTACTGTCGATCCAGTCCTAGCTATCGGTGAGGGTGATTGTATGGACGTCAATTTTGTCTAACGAGGAGGTTATCATAATAACTACCGAGGAGGATATTCACAAAATAATCAAAATTACAATCCCAACAATGTAAGAAACCACCCTGGTTTCTCGTGTTCCAATCCCAATGCTGCTGAGCAACCGCCTGCTGGATTTAATGTGCAGAATGAGGCGATAGTGGAACCGAATGAGCTGAACCATATGCAGGGATTTGATCAAAGAGTTGGAAAGTTGGAGCAAGATGTGGTTGGAATTAATACTAAAGTGGACCGGGTTGAGAAACATGTTCAAATGATTGAGACCCAGGTCAGTCGATTACCACTTCTCTCAGAGCTCAACACAAGCAATGACAGTTACCGAGCAATACACAGGTGAACCTGAATAATTTGAAAAATCAAGTCAATGCCATCACATTGAGGGGTGGTAAATCATACAAGGAACCTGAGCAAATAAGAGCAGATTCTGAGGTTGGTGAAGTTAGTGAAAAAGAGGAGGAACCCACCGCCGAGGGCTCTGTTTCGATTGACATGCCCCATATCAATCGACATGGAGCCTTGACTTCGACCGATGCAACCGACACACCTGCATGTCGACCCACACAGCCACCCGGTCCAAGTGCAAAGTTGCCCCCGACAGCATTTCTGCAACTTTTCACAAAGAAGAAGATGAATGAGAGGTATGCACGGTTTCTTGAGAACATGAAGAAGGTGCACATCAACATCCCTCTCGTGGAAGCACTGCGAGAGATGCCGGGATACATCAAATTTCTGAAGGACATGGTCTTTCAAAAGAGACCACTACTGGACAGTGAACCTGTTTGAAGAGTGCAGTGCAATCATTCAGAAGATGCCTCTGAAAAGGGAAGATCTAGGTTCATTTACTATTTCTTGTGTGATTGGGGGAGAGACATTCGACAAGGCACTTTATGATTCTGGAGCAAGTATCAATTTGATGCCGCTGTCTATTTTCAAAAGACTGGAGATTAGAGATATCAAGCCAACCACTATTACTCTTCAGATGGTTGACAGATCGATCTCATATCCAAGAGGGATTGTTGAAGATGTTTTGGTAAAAGTCAAGGATTTCATTCTACCAGCCAATTTTGTGGTTTTAGACATGGAGGAGGATCATAATATCCCGCTTATTCTAGGGAGACCATTCCTGAGGACCGGACGAGCCTTGATCGATATTCTAGATGGGAAACTAAGATTCCGAGTCAATGATGATTCTGCGACCTTCTCGATCTACAAGTCCATGCAAAAACATGATAATGGGAGCTATCAGGAAGAATGTCATATGATCGATAATTTTGATCCGATTATCTCTTCAACATTATTTTCTGTTAACTCTGACCCTGATTTCTTGGAAAATTGTTTGCACCATTTCTTGTTTTCTTATTCAGAGTTAGATGAGGCATGTGATGAGATTTTGGACTACATTCTGGAGCTAGATGTGAAGGAGGAGATGCATCGGGATAAGGAAAACAAAAGAGTGCCATTACCAAGCCAATTTGAGGAGAAAGGAAGGAAAAATCAAGTAGGACCCTTTGTTTCGCTCAACATGGAGTTGATATCGACCGCCGCAGCTAAAAGCCATGCATGCCAATTGATGCCACCGATTTCGATCAACATGGTTGTTTCGAAGGATATGTGTGGCATGTCGGTCGACATTCCAGCCCGAAGGAAGCAAAAGAAGGTGGCCTCTATTTTGGTTGACATGCGGGCCCCCAAAGTCCAAACTCAACCTGAACCACCTATTTTGGAGCTCAAACCTCTTCCATCTCACTTACAATATGCTTTCTTATGTCCTAACAATACATACCCTGTTATTGTGTCTGCTTTTCTTACTTCTGCAGAGTTGGAGAAATTACTACGGGTTTTGAGGGACCACAAGTCAACAATTGGTGGGAAACTAGCAGATGTCTAAGGAATTAGTCCATCCATCTGCCAGCACAGGATTATACTGGAGAAAGAGGCAAAGCCGAAGAGGCAAGCATAGAGGACACTCAACCCCACCATGCAAGAAGTTGTGAAGAAGGAAGTACTGAAGCTTCTGGATCACGGGATGATCTATCCTATCTCCGATAATCAGTGGGTGAGTCCGACTCAGGTTGTTGCAAAGAAAAGGGGATGCAGGTAGTGAAGAATGAGGATAGCGAAGAGGTGGCGACGAGACCAGTCATAGGATGGCAATTTTGCATCGACTACCGAGCTCTGAATGCCGCGACATGCAAAGATCACTTCCCTCTACCCTTCATTGATCAGATGCTTGACAGACTGGCAGGTTTCCCCTACTACTATTTTCTAGATGGTTATTCTGGTTATAACCAAATTGCAGTGGCTATGAGGATCAGCACAAGACTGCTTTCACTTGTCCCTACAGAGTCTTTACCTACCGGAGGATGCTTTTTGGTTTGTGTAATGCACCTGCTACTTTTCAGAGGTGTATGATGTCTGTTTTCCATAATTTGATTGAAAATATTATGGAGGCGTTTATGGATGAATTCTCTGTCTTTGGTAGTTCTTTTGATGTCTGTTTGCAAAATTTAGCTACCGTGATGGAGAGGTGTGCCGAGACCAATTTGTGCTTGAACTAGGAGAAGTGCCACTTCATGGTGAAAGAAAGGGTTGTGCTAGGACATCGAGTGTCATCTGAAGGTCTAGAAGTGCACAAGGCCAAGATTGCAACGATCGAGAAGATGCCGCCACCACTGAATGTGAAAGGAGTTAGAAGTTTTCTTGGCCATGCAAGATTCTACAGGAGATTCATCCAGGATTTCTCTAGGATTTCCTGACCACTTTGTAATTTGTTGGAAAAAGATGTTTCTTTTGTCTTTGATGCAGATTGTCTGAAGGCCTTTGAGCAGCTGAAGAAGGCATTGGTGCTTGCTCCAGTTCTTACCTCTTCGGATCAGGATGAGCCCTTTGTGCTCATGTGTGATGCCAGTAATTTTATAGTTGGAGCGGTTCTGGGTCAGTTGAAGGGAAAGCTCTTCCATGTCATCCATTATGCCAGCAAGCCCATGAATCCTGCCCAGTGCAATTACACCACCACGGAGAAGGAGATGCTTGTTGTAGTGTATGCTTTTGACAAGTTTCGATCCTATCTGATAGGTTAAAAGACTATTGTGTACACTGACCATGCAACTATCAAGTTCCTGTTCGCAAAGCAAGATGCGAAGCCGCGATTAATTAGATGGATCCTATTACTTTTGATTTGGAGATCAAGGATAGGAAGGGATGTGAGAACATGATTGCAGATCACTTTTCCAGGATGGAGCATCCAATTGAGGGGGATGATCACCAGTTGAGGATTCAGGAGACCTTCCCCAATGAGCAGGTTTATGCCTGCAAAGATAGAGATCTCAAGGAGTACAACGATGTCAAGACCCCTTGGTATGCAGATTATGCAAATTATCTAGTGAGTGGTGTTCCTCCCCTCGACTGCAATCCACAAGCAAGGAAGAGGTTTCCGAGAGGTTTTCGAAAGAGGTAAGATTCTACTATTGGGAAAATCCTTATCTATGGTGCTGATGTGCCAATTCTGTTATTCTCCGGTGTGTTCCTCAGTCTGAATTCTGCAAGATTATGGAGGCATGCCACTCTTCCCCTTGTGGTGGACACTTTGCTGCAAACCGGACCGCCTTCAAGGTCTTTTCTAGTAGTTTCTACTGGCCGACTATCCACATGGATTGCCAATCCTTTGTGAAGATGTGTGACAGTTGCCAGCGGATGGGCAATATTTCGAAGAAAGATGAGATGCCCACTACCCCAGTGATAGAGGTTGAAATATTTGATGTTTGGGGGATAGACTTCATGGGACCTTTCCCACCTTCAGGAGGTTACACTTACATTCTTTTGGCGGTTGATTATGTCTCTAGATGGGTGGAAGCCATTCCTACCACCATAAATGACTCCAAGGTTGTGGTGAACTTCCTGCAGAAGTATGTGGTGACTCGCTATGGTACTCCGAGAGCTTTGGTAAGTGATGGTGGTTCTCATTTCTATAATCGTACTTTGATTGCTTTACTTGCTAGATATGGAGTCAAGCACAGAGTTACCACCCCATATCATCCTCAAGGGAATGGCCTGACTGAGTTGTCCAACCGAGAGATCTAGGGAATTCTGGAGAAAACCGTCAAGATGAAGAAAGATTGGGCATAGAAGCTCGATGACGCACTGTGGGCTTACCGGACTGCATACAAACTCCGATTGGTATGTCTCCATATCAGTTAATCTTTGGTAAGTCCTGTCATCTTCTTGTGGAGCTTGAGCACAAGGCTTGGAAGACTATGAAAGAGTTGAACATGGACTGGAAGACCGCTACTGAAAATAGGGACATGTACCTGAATCAGATGGATGAATTCCGAAAAGAGGCCTATGAGAACTCAATGATCTACAAGCAAAGAGCAAATAGGTTCCATGACCAAGGGATCAAGAGACGTCAGTTCTACACGGGGGATAGAGTTCTACTTTTCAACTCTCACCTCCGTTTCATGTTCGGAAAGCTGCAGTCTAAGTGGTCCGGACCATATACTGTGGTCAATATTCTTAGCAATGGAGTGGTTGAACTTGCTGGCCAGGATGGGACTATCTTCAAGTTCAATGGACATCGAGTGAAATGCTACTACAACCCGCTTCAGATTGGAGCTGTGGAGGTGTACTATCTGGACCAACCATGATCTGAGGTATCGTCAAGCTAACGATGTTAAACTAAGCACTTGTTGGGAGGTAACCCAACAAATTTATTGCTTTATTTGAGTTTAGAGTTGAATTTTTTAGTATAGTATTAGTTTTAGAGTTTTTCCATTCTTTAGAAAAATTTTGAAAATTTAAATTATGTTTTTAATATAGGCATTTTGTTTCGGTCGACACCTGGCTTGTCGATTGACATGGCCGTGTCGATTGACGTCTTGCACATCGATCGACATGACTGTTTTGATCACTGCCCGTGTGTCGACTTTGTATTTCGAACTTTTTTAATTGTTTTAATTCTGCGTATCGATCAAGACCACGGATGTCGATCGGCATATCTATGTCGGTCAGCTTTCGTGTTTCGACCCAGTTTTAGGGTTTTGATGTTTATTTTAATTAAAAAAATCATAAATTCTCTGTGTCGATTGACGCAACCTGCGTCGGTCGAAACAGAGGGCGCGGGGTCTGCTCGCTTTTAAAACAAAAAAGCCCTTGTCCCTCACAAACTCCTCCAATCGACTTTTCTTCTTTTTCTCTTTAATTATACCCGAGGTAATCATCTTTTTACTCACTCCTTTCGATTTATTTGTGTATTTTGACTTGTTTTCATGCATTTATTTAAGTTTGAGCCATATATGCCCTTTACTTGTTGTCTATGCTTATTTGTCGATTTAAATGCATGAATCGGGTTGAATTGGGTCGATATAGATTGTGAGTGGGTTGCTTTAAGTTCCTCTGTGGTTGAATGTTATAAATTTTGGAGAATTGTTGGATTTTGGCTATAAATTGGAACCCCTTTTATTGTTGCTTGGTTCATGCTTTTCCAATTTGTAATTTTTGGTTCTTTTTTATTTGAATTGGTATAATGCACTTGGAATTGGTATGAATTGCATGATTGGGTGGTCAATTTGACATGGGCATCATTATATTGCTTTGACTTTTGGTAAATTGCAATGTTGCCAGTTTGGGGGGAGTTGGATATACCTAGTCTGCTTGAGCTTATGTTTATGTGATTGTGGCTTCTGACCAGGAGTATGAATTTGGACATGAGGAGGAGCATGAGTCTGGACTTGAGGAGGAGCATGGATCTGATCATGATGAGGAGCAGGAATCACTTGAGAGGGTTCTCGTATTCGCAGATCCAGAGCACTTGACCCGCTTTGAACGCCTCCAGCTTTTTACCATGCGCCCCACAAGATATCCCCATCCGGAAACGATGACAAAATTGGGGATAAATGATGCTATGTTCACTCTGTTCGAGAGAATAAGTTGGCATCAGCTCATCTTGCAGCAATGGCCGACCATCAAACCTCTGGTGTTGGAGTTCTTTGCATCCCTGTGTATCATTGAGCCCAGAAAAAACAAGGAGCCACAGGGGATTCACTTTCAGCTCCAGGGAGTGCAGCGCACATTGACCGCAGCCAACTGGATACCATCTTAGGGTGCCCATCGGGAGGCATGTACTTCACGCCTCCTGAGTTCTTGCAAATTTTTGGCATAGCATAGCCACTGAGGCGAAGATTGAGGGACGCTTTGATCCTGGGGGCATGAAAACCTCATCCATCGACAACCCAGTCTTCCGGTACATCCAAAGCTGCCTGGGGCAGTCAATTTTTGGGAGGAATGAGAGCGGGAAGGCCTGTTTTCGTGAGATTTTTTCCTTAGGTTTATGCTGGGGGGGTTACTCTGTGAGTTTGGCTGCGTTGTTGGCTACACCAGTGGATATTTGGTGTGGCGGTTTTGTGATGCCTATTGCTGCACATTTTGGCATTCTAGTGGCTCGGATGTGAGCTGTTCAGGGCTACAGGAGGATGGATGTGCCCCGGCTCGTCCAGCTGAAGATGATTGTCTAGGAGCATGGTGATGATTTCCTCTGTTTGTCCAATGGGGACAAATTCCCCCTGCTCGCTCCGGAGTTGACATATGTCCCGGACCTTCAGTTCTGTGACAACTGGTTTATGCACACCTAGGCTCACATGGACTTGATCATACCTGCCCGAGGTCCTGCACCGACGAGCTGTCTCCTACACCAGCCTCAGACGAGGCCTCATCAGCGACACCTTACTCAGGAGGAGGAGGCTGCCGAGTGGGCAGCGCAGCAGCATTGGCAGCCACCACCGTGCCGATGAAAGCCATGCCGCGTAGTTGATGATCAACCTATGGAGGATGCCCCGAACTTTGGGACAGAGCAGCACTTCGAGACTGGAGGATGGCGGAGTGGATCCACCTCACACTTGGGAGAGAGCTCTTCTGGTGCTCCCAACTGGGGGTAGTTCTACCACTTTATGCAGCACCAGATGGTCGCGACTGCTCGGATGGAGGATTAGATGAGATTGATGCAGGAGAGCCAGATGAGGCAGGAGGCTGCATTGCAGGGCTTTGGCGATTGACATCATGAGCATACAGCGGCGATTGGGCACTTGACCCAGCGAGTGGAGGAGCTGTTCGCTGACTTTGAACCCATGGTCCGATACCACAGGTGGAGGATTCATGACACTGATGAGCCAATGGAGGATTGAGGTGCAGATTTAACTCCTACGAGCTGACTTTCAAACTTATTCACTCCTTTGAGTGGAATAAGTTAGGGGGGATGATGACTCGTGGGAATTGAATCATTTATCATTTATCTGTTTCTGTATTCCCTTTCATTAATGTACTTTTCTTTTCTTTTGATGTATTCTGTTTCTTTTGATGTATTTTCTAGTTGTTTAGTTGTTTTGATGTATTTTGTAGAAAAGGGTCAAAGTCTATTGTATAAGTTGTTGCTTGAGATTTCTGTAATAATCCTCCCCCATCTATTGAGCTTTGATTTATGATCGGTTTGCACTAAGATTGAGATGATTAGGATTGCATTTGAGTAGCCAATCATAGGAGAATAACGCATAATAAATCGCTCTCTTATGCTTGACTTTGCATGATTTATCTGGTTTGGATTTGATGTCTGTTAGGGAAGAACAAATAACCCTAGTGAGACTTGAGCTTATAACTTTTCATTTGTGATAATGTTTGCAGTCGGATTCTAGAATTTGGCTTATTTCTCTCTTGAGACTGTATTGATGTAAAACTTGGTGAAAATGATCCCTACACAGACCAATTGTAGCCACTATGAGCCTAAATAGTTATTTCTTGAAATAGTAGTGTGCTAAATGAAATGAATGTTGTGGTTTTTGGGAAGAACAAAAAATGAAAGAGTGAGTTGATTAGAAAGAATGAAAGAGGGGTTCGATTGAGAGCATGGGTTTTGATATGAATAATTGCGCTCGTTTGCTTGATGTTGTAAAAAGAGAGAGAGAAAGTGAGCTCTCTTGAATTCTTGAGTGTGTTGGTTGAAAAAAAAAAAAGAAAGAGAAAAGAGTGAAATTGAACAAGTTCACTAAGTGAACACAAGAAATAGAGAAAGTTAAGAAAAGAGGGATAGAAAAATGTGTGGTGTGGGAAGTTGAGAGTTGGAAGGGTTGTGGAAATCTTGAATGTTTCTATCACTTAGCCTAAAACATCCTACACTCTAGGCAAGCCACATTACAACCAAAATAAGATCTTTTTGATTCACCAAGGTATTTTACTTTCTAAGCAGTGGAGAGATGAGAAATTTGTCAAACTTATGGTTAAGAGGACTGTATTACTTTGATTTGAATGTATACACATGGCCTAAACACTTGTGTGATGAGTGTTTTTAAAGTCTTTCCCATTGAGAGGTTCTTCCCGAAACTGTTGTTAGTCTTGATTGGATTTTGATTGTGTTGTCTTGTGGATGAGAGTGTACTCGGATTGTGATGAATCTTGTGAGGCATTGCACATCTCTATTTGCATTACTTTGATTTTCTTTTGGTGATTTGATCGAGGACGATCAATAGTTCAAGTTTGGGGGAGTTGATAAGTGCATTATTTCGTTCACTTATCAATGGATTTTTAGGTTAATTTTATGCATTTATATTATCTTTTAGTTGTTTTCTTAGCATCATGCTTGTTTTATGTTTGGTGTGTTGTTCGTGGTGAATTTTGCAGGTTTTAGAGTCAAAAAATTGGCTAAGTGTTGAAAAGGGGATGTTGTCCGAGTCGTCTGTTTTGACCGACACGTGGCATGTTGGTCGACATGAAGAACGAGGCTGGAGTGTCGAGATGCATGGAGAGAAAAGGCAAGATCGAGGTGGCTACATCTCGATCAATGCTGGGCAGTGTATATCGGTCGACATCCTCTATGTCGGTAGACATACAGAGTTTTTTGCCGAATTTTTAAAGGCTTGGGCCCAGTGCAATATTTAACCCTTCATACCTTGTATAAATAGCATGTAGGTTTCGAAAATTAGGACTTTTGCCACTTTCGAGATTCACAGAATTGGTTATTATTTTTCTTCAATTATTCTTGCTTTGTGATTGAAGATTCGGATCAAGAACTCACAAGGCTTGGATCTGAATCGACATTACTTTTATTTTATGAAGAATATTTCCAGGTTTTATCTTTTCATATGCTTGTTCTCTATGACTATGAGTAGGTAAATTCTTAATCAGATTCTAGGGTAATTGTGAATATCTTGGATGCATGTTTAGGGTATTAAATTGATCAAATCAATAATCAGGTTTACGATTCTTGTGCTAATTCTAAATCTAAGATAGTTGGCCACTAAATTAGGTTTCTAGTTAATTAATTTGAGACTGAAAGGTGAGAATTAATTAATAGACCAAAGAATTGATAATATGGTTTTTAATTTTGTCTGAAAAGAAAAGAATTAAATCATAGGAATAAATCTGAGATTTTTGGGAGTTGTTAATTGTTCTAGAGACCGAGAGGGTATAGACAGTTAATAATCTACTTTATGAATTGCCAGAAATTGGAATTTGTAATAATTCACTGATGTTCCACCTAATTCTTTATGTTTAATTGATCGATGTGATTTCCCTTGCATGTTATCCAAGATATGAACTTGTCCCTAGAATCTGAGCTTTTTCTCTGATATTTTCAAAACCTTTCTTTTAATTTAATTTTGCACTTTTAAATTCAGTTTCAAAACCAACAAACTTTTCAAATTCTATGTACTCATAGAATAAACCAAAAAACTGTGTTTCAGTACATGAGATGGTTCGTTTATTTAATCTCCAGGGGATCGATAATTTCATTTGCCACTAGACTATTTGTATCTACTAAAAATTTAGTGATCAACAACATATTAGTTATACTCTGATTTTTGGGACCTACAGTGGGAAACATTATCTTAATCGGAGCAAAACGATTTAGAGTCCTCTAAAATTCATGCAGACGGAATATAAACCGGTTGAGTATTGGTTTCGTCATCGCCAGTTGCAGCTAAGGCTGATCCAGCTTCTGCAGCGTCGTCCCCTTCTCCGATGGCGGCCATGAACACCAACAGAGCCTCTTCCTCCGACTCTCCATCCAACATGTAGTATTCATCATCATTGTCAGATATGTCGGGCACCTCCGTCCTTGACACCATCGCTTTGGCAACGGCCTTGGATGCTCGTCAGTCGAAGATTTGTTTGAGTCTCTCCCTTTCTTCTTTGTCCACCCTTGGGCATTCGAACTTCAGGTGATCTGGGGAGTTGCACTCAAAACAGGATCTGGGGGCCCTCTTCACAAACCTTGTGTCAACAGGTTGTGAATTGGTTGACTTAGCCTTTGCTTTCTCCAGGAGCTTGGCCAGTCTCTTCATCTGTTCTTCAAGCTCTTCAATAGAGCTCTCTCATTCTTTCTGGTAGGAGGTAGAGGTTGAGGGTACCTCTTTGAAAAGTTTATTAATCTGTGAGCCTGGTTAATGTAAAGTTTGGATATTCACCAACACGAGATGATGTTGGGTTTTAAATTCTTGCAGAGATAAATAAAGCAGTAAAGAACACAAGAATTTTAGAGGTTCGGACAACTGTGCTATGTCCTCTCTTCAGGCAGTAGCCCAGAATATACTAGCCTCATGATTACAATCTGTCCTCCCGATCTATCACAAGCTGGTGAATGCCCGCGTCCACCAGTCCACTTGCTCACTCGCCCATGGTCTCGTCCTCCTTCGACACTCAGATCGGGAGTGTGGGCACACCATGCAACCTCCTTCTCCGAAGTTGGGAGCTTTTAAGTTCTTCCCGGAACTCTTCGAACTTGCGGCAAAAAGCTCGTGATAGTTACAGCTTGGAGATAGCTGCAACTTTTCCCTTTCTAATATATAGTTTAAATGAGGAAGGATATCTCCTTATTTCCTTAAATCTATGATCAATTAATCATAATCAAATCACCTTAACGAGACTAGTTAGAAATAATCAATTTTTACGTTTTAGGTCCCTTTTTTCAATATTGAACATGGATTGACCATTGGTTAAAAAATCCTAATCTAATTTGAATTTCTTTCAAGTTTTTATATTTAATTACACTAGTAAGGCATCCGTACGATGTGCGGGACAGTTTAGTTTTTTTTATGTTTTGTGATTATTTGTTCATTTATATTTATATATAAATTAATAATTAAAAAAAATTATTAAATAATTAATAATTATTTTTCAAAAATATTTATATTTTAATTTATATTTCATCAAACTTAAATGTCCTTAACCTATGAGCGACGTGATTATTTTTCAATAATGGAAACTGGAGGGTAACTGAAACAAATTAAAGCCCATATACTTTTCATTCCAAGTGTTTCACTAACTCAAATCTCTTGCATAATTTCCCTTCTCGTGGATATAAAAAAGTCGGTATGTTTTAGTACATTTGATGATCGGGGTGATTTAAATAGAATGTTCAATGATTAGCAGATCTCGAATGTAATAAAAAATCAAAGTTATAGTCCTTTATTTCTTTTTGAACAAAAACTAGATTGCTACCCGCGCGTTGCGCGGTATATATGTTTATTTAATGAATTATAATAATATTTTTAATTTTTATAATATATATATATATATATATAATATAATTATGATAACTGAAATTAGAACATATATAAGTAATAAATGAAATAATCTAATATTATGACAATTGATCATTTACATATCAAATGCTAAAATTTATTACAAATTCTAAAAAAGTTCATTGTACACAACATTTGAAGTTTCCGAGACACTGTAGTTGTCTTTGTCACAAACTAAGATCTTTAATCTAGCGCGACTTGTGACCCTAGACACAGCTACATACAACTGTCCTTAAGAAAACACTGGTTTGCTGAGTAAAATTCTTACATGCGAAAGTGACAGCCTCTGGCTCTTATTTATTGTCATAGCATATGACACTTGTATTGGAAATTATCTTCGCTGAAATTTGAATGGAATTCGAGGATCAGATGGAATAATTGTCATCCTAGGAATTAATACCTTATCACCAACATATTTTTCACTTAAAATCTTGGCCTCGATTACATGATTACCAAGTTGTGTCAAAATCAACCGAGTACCATTGCATAAACCAGATGAATGATCAATATTCCTTAACAACATAATTGGTGCCCCAACTTTTAATGTCATCTCATGATTTGGTAATCCAGAACACTTCAATGTATTCAAAAATTCTGGAGTGTGCACCTCGTTTAGAATATCAGATATACTTTCAGTTCGACACAATGAATCTGAACTTAAGTATACTTTGACAATATTGTTATTCAATGATAACATATACTGATTAACTCTCTCAATCACATTATTTGTAGGTGCCAAAATAGCTTTATGCTCCAAAAAAAGAAACATTTGTTGATCCAAAACCAATTGTAGGATATGTACTATTAACAATAGCTTTAATTGGATCGCCGCCAAATTTAATGCTAATATCTTCAAGAATATCAATTACTCCATCGCCATCCTTTGGTTGACCCAGATTTCCATCCCCAATTGATGCAACCTAATCAACAAATTCTTTAAGTTGTGAAGACAACATTTCATCATTAATTACATTCAAACGTATGTTCTTCGCCAATCTCAAAACACATACGTGACGCCATAAATACGATGAGTTAATTGTTGCATTAACTACATCACATCTGCTTCATTTTCGAATGACATACAAAATTTGTCTCAAATCACCTCCAAACACAACTGTCTTTCCTCCAAATGGTAGATTATAACTTTGTGTGTTTTGGAATCGCATTATATCTCTCATCGCCTTATCGAATGCTTCAAAACAATGTTTGTGCAACATACATGCTTCATCCCATATTATGAGCCAACAACGTATCAACAACTCGGCTAATTGGCTACTTTGTTCTATGCAACATATGTAATCTTCGTTTAAATTAATCGGAATAGCGAAACGCGAGTGAGCTATCCTACCACCGGGCAATAACAAAGATGCAATTCCACTTGATGCAACATTTAATACAATTTCACCTTTTGATCTTAACCATGCAGATAATGTTTTCCAAATAAAAGTTTTTCCAGTTCCTCCGTATCCATATACAAAGAATAGTCCGTCATTATTTGAATAACATTTTTGAATAATAAAATCATATACTATTTTATGTTCATCTGTCAACTTACGCATATTAGATTCATAATCTCTTGCAAGTTGTAGATGATCATAGCTCAATTTATCCATTATTAAATTATTTCCGACATGCATGGTTACCTCAGCAAAATCAGTTG
>JAPKLW010001367.1:19985-52065 GCA_026898455.1 Plectranthus barbatus | reverse complement strand
ATGTTCTAATATTTTTATATATTTTGAAAATCATATTCTAAAAATTTAAATCAGTAACTAATATTTATGTGTTTAAAAATATAAAAGAGGTTATATTTTAAATTTTCTTCAAGTGTTTCCATAATTAATTAAATGAATAATTATTATTTTCATTTGATGATTTTTATTAATACTGTTTTTGTAATATTTATTAATAATGTTTTTGTCTGTGTAAAATCAATTAATTTAGTAGGATTCTATAAATAATTTCCATAGTACCATATTTGTAATTTAAATAGATTTTTAGGGTGAAAAAAAATGATTTGGGATTTAACTTATAGGGATATATAAATATAAATAGATTATATGTTCCAAAATTTATGATAATTACGCTCAATATTTGACCAATGCGTATTAGAGGGAATTAGTAATAGTTACTGTGATTTTTTTTTAATGTTATTGTGAACTTGTAATAAGAATATATATATATATATATATATATATATATTAACTGTAGCAAATATTTTAATTTATAATAATGTCCCATTCAAAGAGGTGTTTCACTTGTTTACAAATATATACTTATTATTTATATTACAAATATATATTTTATTACATTGAGATGGATGCATTAAGATGACAAATATCATCAAGATTTATACTTGAGAAAACTAAAAACAAAACATTACACATATTTCTACCATTCAAAAATTTGAAAAATCCATTACAATATAATACTCCCTCCGTCCCATATGAATTGTCCACTTTGCTTTTGGCACAATAATCAATGCGAGTAGAGATAGAGAAAATTAGTATTTTATTAATAAGTGAGTATTATTTTTCCATTTTAAGTAAGTGGACAATTAAATGGGACGGACAAAAAAGGAAAGATGGACAATTGAAGTGGGACAGAGGGAGTACTACATTGGATAAGAAACATCAGATTATAAAACATATACAATTGAATAAAGTTGGAACGCTAAATATAGTTTGAAGCAAATCACACTGGTACTAATTATCGAACTACCAATAAAATATGATAAACCGGGAAGAAGTTTTTTATATTAATTATCAAGAAACACACAAAATTGATCTAATGTTATTTCAAGAAATATGTAAAATCGAAACTATAAAAGAAAGTTAAATAAATATTGATCATAATTGAATCAACATAGCTCTAAAACACCCACTTGCCACCAAATACCAATCATGGAGGAAGCATATAACCATAGCCGAACTTTGTAGATGTTGCTCTCAAACACCTAGCCGAACTTTGCAGATGTACCTCTCAAACAACCACTCCCACCAATCATGGAAAAAGTTTAGCTGAATTTAACAATGGAAGATGTAGTTATCTCTCAAAAATCCATTATTTATACAACTATTTGACAGCTTACGTAAAAATATCAACATAAAATTTGCCCATAATTATGATTATTGCATAATTACTGTAAATAAGATAATTAAGTTGATTGATTTATATTAGAGACTAAATTAATATTATCATATTTATCGTTTGAGAAATAATTAGTTACAAAATATTTGAAATACTTAATAAGATAATTTATTATATTTCTTATAATTATTCATTACAAATTAATCTTACAATAATTGCTTTTATTTTATTCCTTATAAGACCATTAAAATTATTTCTTTTTCTCGTACTATTATTTTTGTAAGCTTCATATGATTGGAAAAAAGATTTTTTTAATTGCTGAAAAACTAACATTCGAAAAAAAATTAACAATCAGGATATATTAATTTATTTACATTTTTTATGAAAGTTTATATATATTTTAAGTATATATTGATATGAATATAGATATGTACATTCTTTCCATATATTGATGACATTTTATTACATTCATAAATCTTATAATTGTTCCCATATTAATTATTCAAATAACGTCTTATAATTAAGGAAAAATATTTAGACATGCTATAATTAATTATGTCCCATAATTGATTACCTATAAATATATAAACCATATATTTTTAATAGTTCATATTTACTTTATTTTTTATTAATAATTACCTAATATAAGTTTAACTACTTTTTAGAAATTTTTTTGAGCGGGAAAAATTTTGTGGCTTGGGTGGCTTGGGGTCCTTCTTTTATATATATATATATATATATATATATATATATAGATTACTCTTCTTTTTTTTAGTTGCTGAAAATCCACATTTCTACACATTACTATTCAAAACATTTCAAGTGCAACACATCTATACACAAAAGACTCGGACGCATCTATTTGAGATCAAAATTATCCGAGTATTAATAATTTGGTTTTGTTTGTTTTCATCACTGCATCCGAACGAGGACACTATTTCTCTTGGTTTTGTTTAGTAGACTTGTGGTTTACTTTGACTAATTGTGTCGCTGTTTTCTTTATGGCGACGAGTGATGCTGCGAGGCAAGAGAGAAGATGTTTCCGATTCACTCACTCATGGGTCAATAAATAGTTGAGTCCTGAGCCGATGTCACTTCATTACAATTTATTCAAAAGTATTTGATAATGTTCAATTTAGTTTGTTCCATTCTCAATGTGGGACATGCCAACCTCAGAAGGCAGCGATCAATCGCCACCACCGCCACCACCACAGCTCCGCTCCAACACTAGGAAATCTTCTGCAAACCTTGGTCGAAAACGGCGGCAGTTGTTGGCTTCCCTTAGTCTTCCAACGACTCTGCTGCAGATTCCTGATCGTGCAGCCCCAAAGATCGGAACCCTTCCTGATAGAGAGTCTCAATCAGCAACGACGTCGACAATGAAGAACGCCGGTGGTGGTCCTGGCAGTCAGTTTACCCACGATGTTACTAGATCTGACAGCTCCAGGGACGAACAATCGTTTCAGGCTTGGACTACCGTGGAATCTAATCTCATTTGCACCCGTAACGTTCGTTTCTCAGCGCCGCAGACTGTTTACGCCGAGAAACCTCCGGCGAAGAAGAAAGTAGTCCGAGAACGACGGCAGAAGAAGAAGGCAAGAGAAAAATATAGGGAGGCGCTGCATAACACGAGGGATACGGTCACACTCGTGGCGATCCTCATCGCCACCTTCACCTACACCTCCGGAGTCGGCCCCCCGGGCGGAGTTCATCAAGACGGCCCTCTCATCGGGACGGCGGTGGCCGCCCGGAGAGTGGCGTTCAGAGTGTTCTCCGTCTGCAACAACGTGGCGTTGTTCACCTCCATCTGCATAGTTCTTGTCATGGTCAGCATCATTCCATTCAGAAAGAAGGCTCTGTTGAGTATGCTTAGCATAGCTCACAAGGCCATATGGGTGGCGGCTTCGTTCATGGCGACGGGGTATGTGGCAGCGACAGCTGTGCTCATGCCGCCGCCGTCTCGACGGAAAGGCTTTGATTGGAGCGTTGTGTTTGTGATGTCGGTGTGTGGGGGGTCGATAGGAACGGTGTTTGTGGGGCTGCGGATCATGTGGGTGAAGCATAGGCTGATGAAGAGAAAGTGGAGGAAACAGCACCCGCGTGGGCGTGTGTCGAGAAAGAGGAGGGTGGAGGAATACGTACAGCAGCGGACGGAGAATGTGTCGAAGAAGAGTGCGCGAGGAGGGAGAGAGCAGTACTCTTCCGACGACGATGACTCCTCCGTGGATTCGGGAATGGCTTCTTCGCGTGAGCTAGGATATCGTACCTACTGAAATTTCCCAAACAAACAAGGCTGTATTTACTATTTATTATTATTATTATTATTATTATTACTCCCTCCGTCCCACCTCAATTGTCCCACTTTCCTTTTTCGTCCGTCCCACCTCAATTGTCCCATTACTTAAAAAGACAACTTTTTTACACTCAACAATAAAATATTAATTCAACTCAACTTACTTTACACTCACACTCCTTGGTTATTGTGCCCAAAGTCACCGGGACAATTCAGCCGGGACGGAAGGAGTATTATTATTATTATTATTATTACTTATCAGGGAATAAATGTTATTTTATTCAAATTGTGTAATGTCTGTTTTTTTATTTAAAAAAACTTGTATTCTCGAAGACTTTATGAGTAGTTGCTTTTTATTTGTGATATTCTCTTAATTACTTTGGAAATTGACGATATTTGTATTTGTATTGATTAAGCCCAAAATTTGGTGACAACGAAAAAATAAAAATACTCATTAGCAAAGTTTGATGACTCAAAAGTTAAAATAATGCAGAACTCGAATTAAATATTTGGGACAAATTATGAATTTTATTTTAATGTATCAGTCTATTTTAAGATTTATTCAAATTATTTTGTTATATTTACTTATGTTAGTTAAAAATACACTTGGTGATTGATGAGGCTAAAAATATATTAAGATACATGTTAAATTTTATGTGACATTTAATGTGGCATTTAAATTTGTTGAGTTAAGCTCTTTTTTGGGATACGATAGAAACCGGCCCATTTAGAGGCCCAAGGCACGGCCCAACATCGCTTCGGCAGGCTGAGTAGCAGACCGGCCCAGGAGGAGGAAGCAGCCCGGAAAAGGTAGTCCGAAAGAAGGAACAGTCCGATTAAAAGCAGTTCGAGAAGCAGTTCGCCCAAAGCAGTCCGGTCAAGACGAGGAGCAGTTCGACAAAACAAATTAGAGCACCCAGGCAGTTATCAGGCAGCCGTCCAACGGTCAAAAGAGCCAACACGCAATGGGAGGATAAGCTTGCGACATCCTCGAAAGAGGTTGGTGCCACCCAACGTAACGACTTTGATAAATCCGGAATTTGCTGCCCAACAGATCGTGCGAGACTCTATAGGAAACCCTAACAAATTCGTAGCCCTATATATATCCTTTTGTAAGCCAATTTTCGACACTTAATCCCAAGTATCACACTATTAGATATAATTTTCACTTTCAAGTCTTATTGAGAACTATAAAATGTGTCGTTCTTAGAGTTCAACCTCGGCGGGCCGACTTTCTGATTATTGTTCATCACTCTTGTCTTGTCAATCATTCGGTTTGTTTTGCTTTGATTCAATTCATATTTTAAGCATTATTTGCTGTTTTCTGCATTACTTGAATCCATAAGTTCCAGAGGTCCCGTATCCGTTCGAAACGAACTTCAACACTCTTAAATTAAAAATAATAATAATTCCCAAAACTTAAACATTTACAATGTACTTGTACCACCTATTTCTCTATAAATTCTTCACATTTTATGTTCTATGTGCCATAAACGTCAGTTACGTCATATCGATCACTCCCAGATTGTCAATTTGAGGATGCAACATGTGACTCGAGCATATCTTTAATTTCGCCAGTTAGTGATGATATTTTTAACTAACAAAAGTAAATATTAGAATATATGAAAAAAAATGCTAGGATAAATCTCAAAGTTAACGAGTAAAATTCATATTTTCCCCTATTTTGTCCATATATGTTTTTGTGAAAATTTATCAAGCGGTAGAATAAATATCTTCTTATTTTCATCTTAAATTGAAGATTTCTATTTGGGTCAAATAATAGGAATCTAAATAGGGCTGACAATTTCTGACACGACACAATAACACGACACAAATACACATGATAAAAGCGAGCACGAACACGACACGAACCTGTTAAGCTTAAACATGAACACGACACGAACCCGTTAAGTTCAAACACGATAATGACACGACACGAAATTGACCCGACACGATAAAAATTAATCTTAATAAAATTGCCAGCTTTACACTTGGGACTAAATTTTTTTAATACGACACGATAACACGACACGAACACACACGATAATAATGAGCAAGAACACGACACAAACCTGTTAAGCTCAAACACGAACACAACACGAACCCGTTAAGCTCAAACACAATAATGACACGACACGATAACGACCCAACAAACACGAACTGCCAGCTCTAAATCGAAATAATCAATTTGTGTGATTATGAGTGTGTTAGCTCATGTTGGCCCCAATAATAAGTTTACAAATAATTTCTCTAAGAATCGCCGGCAGAGCAACAATGATAGACAAAAGAAAATGGGGAGGAACTAATTTTATTTCTTATGAGTTGAAACACAAAGAAAGGGCTGTTGTGTTTGATTTTTTGATGATTGAAACTACAAATCCTATAGCTATTTATAGGGAAAAAAAAACATAGAAGCATTAAATGCTTAGATTATTTAAATTGTGGATTTGTGATGAGAATAGCAGCCACACCTCTGCCACATCTCTCCAACGTTGGTAGCTTGTCACCAACTTGTCCTCTTCGTATGTAATATGTGGTTTGAAGACCACCAACAAGGTTACTAATCAACATTCTCCCCCGTAATCTTGGTGTGGTCCGAAGTTGCGGACACCGAGCAGGTGTCGCATAATTGCTAGCTTTGTTGCTGACAATGCCTTTGTCAAAACATCAGCTCTTTGTTCGTCTGTTGGTACGAATTTCACTTCCATCCGACCTCCTTCGACACATTCTCTAATGAAATGAAATTTTGTGTCGATGTGTTTGCTTCGACCATGAAAAATCCAATTTTTCATGAGTGCGATCGCGAACTTATTATCAACGAACAACTTCACACTCTTTGATTTCGAGCCGACCAATTCGGATAGCAAACACTTCAACCAAAGAGCTTGACATGCTGCAGCAGCTGCTGCCATAAATTCCGATTCACACGAGGAAAGAGCCACTGTCTTCTGCTTCTGCGAGCTCCACGAAACCAACGAACCGTTAACATAGAAAGCCATGCCACCAGTGCTATTTCTATCATCCAAGTCACCTGCTAAATCACTGTCCGAATAGCCAGTGATAAGCACTTCGTCTCCACCTCTTTGATATACCAGTCCAAAATCCATCGTACCTCTTAGATACCGAAGCACCTGCTTCACAACCTTCTGATACATGTTAGTGGGCCTCTCCATAAACCTGCTCGCGACTCCAATAGAATAAGAGAGATCTGGCCTTGTGTGAAGCAAATAGCGAAGACAACCAATAACTCTTCGATACCCAGTGACATCTATCGGTTGTCCTTCGGGATCTTTGTCGAGTTTAACTCTTGGCTCCATTGGTATCTTAGTTGGATTGCAATCAAGCATTCCGAACTGGGTCAACACCTTCCTTGCATATGCTGTCTGCTTGATTGATATACCTCCTTCGAACTGGATTACTTCAATCCCAAGGTAGTACGAAAGTGGTCCGAGTTCACTCATCTTGAACTCCCTCATCATTTGCTTCTTGAAGACTCTGACAGCTTTCGGGTCCTCACCTGTCACTATTAAATTATCAACATAAATACCAACAATAATTCGGTTGCTAGTGTTACCCCTTGTATACACGGCTTGTTCCTGCGAACACCTTGTGAAGCCGAGCTGCTTCAAACTTTTGTCAAGTTTTAGATTCCACGACCGGGTAGCTTGTCTTAGGCTATAAAGAGCTTTATTTAGCTTGAGCACCATGTGTTTCGTTTCTTTCACTACGAAGCCCTCCGGCTGAGCTACGTAAACCTCCTCCTCAAGTTCTCCATTGAGGAAAGCTGATTTTACATCAAGATGGTGTACTTGCCAACCATGGTTTACTGCAATGGCAAGTATGACACGAACTGTGTCAAGACGAGCAACTGGTGCGAACACCTCTTCAAAATCAATCCCTTGTTGCTGCACGTAGCCCTTTGCCACCAAACGAGCTTTATGTTGGATCACCTCGCCATTTGAATTTTTCTTTAACTTGAATACCCATTTGAGCCCGATTGCTTTGTGTCCAGCTGGTAATATAGTAAGAGCCCAAGTTTTATTTTTCTCAATGGCCTTGATTTCTGTAGCCATTGCTTCTTCCCATGCTGGATCACCTGTAGCTTCACTGTAGCAAGACGGCTCCTCCGTCTCTGCTAACATCACCTCTTCATCAAACTCCAACACTTTTCGAGGTGCTTCTTCCAAAATATCAGCCATATTTCTGTAACGAGCTGGTATTTCGTTACTATCAATAGGTCCACCTGACCATGGAGTTGGCAATCTCCTATCAACATACTCAGAGATTGGTTCGACCTGGGGAGTGGTCGGATCAATCGATTCACCTGTACCCGTTGAGAAGCCTACGACTGGTGTCAAACTGACTCCACCTTCCTGGTAGCTTGGAACCTCTTCGAATACTTCGAGGGGTTGGTTAACTCCATCTTCGGACCAATTCCATTTCACGTCTTCTTCGAAAACAACATCGCGACTAACATGTATTCTCCCGCGATTTGGATCAAGGAAACGATGCGTCTTACTTCCTTCTTCGACGATCAAAGTATGTCAGCCCAAGTATACGTAGGACATACTTTGATCGTCGAGCTTCTTCGGATGTGGTGTAGTCACCTTTGCGTGCGCTGTGCACCCAAACACACAAAGGTGTGCTAGATGGGGCTTTTTTCTGTCCACATTTTGAATGGCGTACGATCTTTGTTCGCTTTAGTTGGCAGTCGATTGAGAAGATAAATTGAATGACGAACTGCCTCCCCCCAATACTTACTCGGCACACTCATGTTTTTGAGAAGTGAGCGAGCCATCGCCATCACCGTTCGATTGCGCCTCTCCACCACACCATTCTGTTGTGGAGAGTATGGTGCGGTGAGATGTCGTTTGATCCCTGCTTGCTCGCACACCTTTGCAAGCTCGTCCAAAAGAAATTCACCAACTCTGTCAGATCTGATCACTTTGATACGGTGACCACTTAAATTCTCGGCCAACTGCTTGGTCTTTTGAAATACGGAGCACGCCTCATCCTTCGATTTTATCACATGTAACCACATCCAACGAGAATAATCATCAACTATTAGCATGAAATAACGGTTACCTCCAGGATTGATTGGCGTGATTGGACCACACAAATCTATGTGCAGTAGTTCGAGCGGTTTCTTTGCGCGGAACCTCGCCTCCGCTGCGAACGGATGTCTTATTTGCTTTGCCACTAAACAGGTTCTGCAAAGCTGCTTCGGATGAGAAGTCAATGGAACCCCTGCTGCCATCTCCTTCTCCGCGAGAGCCTTCATGTCCTAAAAATTTACATGACCAAGGCGTGTATGCCATAGCCATGCCAGATCGTCAATACTTGCCAAACAACTTACCGGAGTTGCCACCTGCAACTCGATGCGGTAAAGCCAATTTTGCTACCGCTTCACTTTCATGATCAGTCGGAGAGGGTCTTTCGAGTAAACTTTGAGCTCTCCGTCATTCATCATAACTTGATGGCCCGACTCGGTCAACTGTCCGAGACTGATCATGCTGCTCCGAAGTTGAGGAATGTAATATACCTCTTCGAGCAACCATTGTTCTCCATTCTTGCAAGCGAAGAGCACCGAACCCTTTCCTTGAATTCGTACGGTTGAATCATCTCCGAACCTCACACTTCCTGTGACCGCTTCGTCCAACTCGAAGAACTTTTCTTTGTTGCCGGTCATGTGATTGCTGGCGCCATTGTCTAGAAACCAAACATCAGTTGGTGTTCCGACACACTGTGACTCCTTCGAAATTGCCATAAGCAATGCTGGTTTGATATTTTCAGTGTGCGCAAGATGTGCTTCCTCTCTCTTCTTCGGTGCACGACATTGTGATTAATAGTGCCCAAACTCATTGCAATTATAGCAACGAATGTGACTCTTGTCAAGGCCGCCTCCGCCAGAGCTACCTGCTCCATCTCTTCGTGGTGGTCCTCCTCGACCACCTTTTCCGCGGCCTCTGCCTTGATATCTTCCTCCTCGTCCACGGTTTCCACCATCTGTGGAAAACTTCTTCCACTGGGTTGACGAGTCTCCCCCATCCTTCTTGAATCGTGCCTCCCACTCTGCCTGAGTGAGAAGCACATGTCCTTCGTTTTCTCCGGTGCTCGTGATTTTCTTGCGCGTGCGCTCTTCAAAAACTTTAAGCCTCCCGACTGCTTTCTCGAATGTCAGTTTGTTGAGGTCATAAAACTGCTCGATGATGACTACCACACCGATAAATATTTCTGGCATCGTGTCGAAGAGCTTCTTTACTAGCGCAGCATCACTGAGTGATTCTCCAAGACTCGAATACCTGACCGACATGGTTGTGAGTCGACCAGCGTAGTGGTCGAGCGGCTCATTGTCGTTCATGTGCATCATATCAAACTCACTCTTCAATGTTTGCAATCTTGCATTTTTCACCCGTTCTGCACTGACGAACCTCGTCTTGAGGCTGTCCCATACCTCCTTTGCTGTCGTCTTCTTGGCCATTTGCATGAGGAGGTCTTCTGGAAGCGCTTGTAAGAGGTGCGACCTCACCTTCTTGTCGAGCCGGGCGTGAATCTCTACACCTTCTGCTGGCTCGACTGCCTCCCACACTCCTTGATCCTCCATCATAGCCTGCACACGAATCACCCAACTGGTGTAATTCGTGTGTGTCAACTGCGAGTACAGAAACGAACTGCTCCCATGTTGCACCCTTGATGTTTCCGCATTGATTATGACCATGTTATCCCACCGAATGTATTTGGGCATAAACCGTGCTCTAGTACTGTCGACAAATTTTTCGGAGAACAGTACTTGGCGAATTCTCAAAGGATGAAAATTAGTCTAACTTATTTTCTGATGTGTAGGATCCACTTTGGCGGTAAACACAGAGCATACGATAAGCAGATAATAATCACCCTAATTGGGCTCAGATGCCACTTGTTGGCCCCAATAATAAGTTTACAAATAATTTCTCTTAGAATCGCCGACAGAGCAACAATGATAGACAAAAGAAAATGGGGAGGAACTAATTTTATTTCTTATGAGTTGAAATACAAAGAAAGGGCTGTTGTGTTTGATTTTTTGATGATTGAAACTACAAATCCTATAGTTATTTATAGGGAAAAAAAACATAGAAGCATTAAATGCTTAGATTATTTAAATTGTGGATTTGTGATGAGAATAGCAGCCACACCTCTGCCACATCTCTCCAATGTTGGTAGCTTGTCACCAACTTGTCCTCTTCATATGTAATATGTAGTTTGAAGACCACCAACAAGATTACTAATCAACAACTCACGAGCACTATTCAAAATTAATTTAGCGTATATCAAGTTAAATTACTTGAGTAATGATTAAGCGCAAGTTAGAAATAGTTTTTTTTTCCTTTCTAATATATAGTTTAAATAAGGATATCTCCTTCTTTCCTTAAATCTATGATCAATTAATCATAATCATAATCAAAGCACTTTAACGGGACTTGTTAGAAATAATCAATTTTTATGTTTTAGGTCCCTTTTTTCAATATTGAACATGATTTGACCATTAATTGTTTAAAAAACCCTAATCTAATTTGAATTTCTTTCAAGTTTTTATATTTAATTAATTACAGTTTAGTTTTTTTGTTTTGTGATTATTTGTTCATTTATATTTATATATAAATTAGTAAATAAAGAAAAATATTTATTAAATAATTGATAATCAATTTTCAAATATATTTATATTTGAATTTATATTTTCTCAAATTAAGATGTCGAGCGAGGTTGTTATTTTTCAATAATGGAAACTGAAACAAAGCCCATATACTTTTTATACCAAGTGATTCCGTACTCACTCAAATCTCTTGCATAATGTCCCTTGTCGTGGACATAAAAAAGTCAGTGTTTTTTTTTTTAGTACATTCCAAATAAAATAATCGACATAGGATAGAGAAGGATGATTGGGCCAAAAAAAAAAAAAAAAAAAAAAATCGAATTTTTTGGATACCCTTATCTTGGTTTTGTTTAGTAGACTTGTGGTTTACTTTGACTAATTGTGTCGCTGTTTTCTTTATGGCGACGAGTGATGCTGCGAGGCAAGAGAGAAGATGTTTCCGATTCACTCACTCATGGGTCATGGCTTCAATATATAGTTGATGTCCTTTCATTACAATATATTAATTCAAAAGTATTTGATAAATCTTCAATTTAGTTTGTTACCTTCTCAATGTGGGACATGCCAACTGCACAAGGCAGCGATCAATCACCACCACCACAGCCACAGCCACAGCCACAGCCGCGTTCCAAGATTAGGAAATCTTCTGCAAACCATGACCGTCAACGGCGGCGGCAGCAGATCGTAGATTCTGATGCCCCAAAGATCGGAACTCCTGCTGATGGAGAGCCTCAATCAGCAACGACGGCAATGCAGAATGGCGGTGGCAATCACTTGGCCCTCGAGGTTACCAGATCCGACAGTTTGAGCGACGGTCGCAGCTCCGGCGACGAACATCCGGAGAAACAGACGGCGAAGAGGAAAGTAACTCGAGAACGACAGCAGAAGGCAAGAGATAAATACAGAGAGGCTCTGCATAACACGAGGGATACGATTACCCTCGTCGCCATCCTCATCGCCACCTTCACCTACACCTCCGGAGTCAGCCCCCCGGGCGGAGTTCATCAAGACGGCCCTCTAATCGGGACGGCGGTGGCCGCCCGGAGAGTGTCATTCAGAGTGTTCTCCGTCTGCAACAACGTGGCGCTGTTCACCTCCATCTGCATAGTTCTTGTCATGGTCAGCGTCATTCCTTTCAGGAAGAAGGCTCTGTTGAGCATGCTCAGCGTAGCTCACAAGGCCATATGGGTGGCGGCTTCCTTCATGGCGACGGGGTATGTGGCTGCAACGGTTGTGCTCATGCCGCCGTCGTCGCGCCGGAAAGGCTTTGATTGGAGTGTGGTGTTTGTGATGTCGGTGTGTAGCGGCTCTTTAGGAACGGTGTTCGTGGGGCTGGGGATCATGTGGGTGAAGCATAGGCTGATGAAGAGAAAATGGAGGAAAGAGAACCCGCGTCGGCGTCTGTCGAGAAAGAGGAGGGTGGAGGAATACGTACAGCAGCAGACGGCGAATGTGGCGCAGTCGTTGGGACTGCCGGCGGAGAAGTCTGCACGAGTAGGAGAGAGAGAGCAGTTTTCCGATGACTCCTCGGTGGATTCTGATATGGCTTCTTCGCGTGAGCTGGGATATCATACCTATTGAAATTTCAAAACAAACAAGGCTAGCTGCATTTTCCTTCTAAAAAAATGAAATAAACTTTTATTGATAATTGTAAAATGTATTCTATAATTTTATATTCACAAAAGTTTATGTTCTTGAAGAGTGGCTGCTTATTAATTTATTAATAATAGTTTTGAAGTTATTGTGGAAATAACGTAACTCGTATCTGTTAAGTGCAAATAGTGTGAGAGAGACGTGAAGTAAACTCAATAATAAGGCTGCTGGTAACTCAAAATAATGCAAACTTAAATAATTGGAACAAATATTTTTTTTTGGGTGTGTGTGTAGTTTGCGTAAATTTGTATCCTGATACTATGTTTTTGTGCTAAATAATCAAGCAGTAGAATAAGCGTCCTGTTATTTTTATTTTTAAATTGAGAACTTCTGTTTGAGTCAAATAAATAATAATCATGCGTTGTGAGCTATTTATGATGAATTCAAAATCAAATTTTTATATGTCGAGTCAAGCTACTCCAGTGGATCTCAATATAAATTCGAACTTAAACTCAACCCGAGTTAAATTTTGATTTGAGTAAGCTGATGAGATATATATTTAACTTAACATAAATAAGTTTTTAAATTTAAAAGATAGGATTAGGAACAACCTCAGACGAGGAGCAGTTTCTTGGAATTCATTTTGCAAAAGCGAGTTCAGTTGCAGAAAACACGCCTCCATTTTCTCATTCACGATCACGACACCCTAAGCCGAAAGAATCCGATATATAGCAGTTGAGAACCGTTTCACTATTGATGATTCACTGAAGTATTTTCCTTTTTTAATTTTTGACATCCACCCTAAACATCTAGATGTGTTTAACACGTTAGTTTTGGGTTTGGAGAATATTGAAGTTACATTTGATGATGAGGATCTAGTCTTGTAACTGTTGAGTTCGTTGCCTAGAAGTTTCTTTCATTTTAATTTTAAAGAAGCTTTAATTTGTTGTATTAAATTCAAGATAGTTGAAGAGTAAGAATGAAGAGAAGAGTTCTAGCTAGTAATGCTGAGGGGTTAAATGTGAATCTCAAAGAAAAACATCAAAATCCAGATATTCGTTGGCAGCCGAAGGTGAAATGTTTCTATTGTCATAAGGAAGATCACATAAGAAAATGAATGAGTAGTTTTGGATTTAGGCTGTACCTATCATAGTCATACAACTCATGGATTTATTATTATAAAGTTGTGGGAATGAGCTAGATAAGTTAGAGTGAAAGATGTTTGATAGAGCTGAGAGAATATTGCATAATGTGAGTGCTAGATGAGGTAAGTTATCAATCAAGATTGAAGCTGAAGCTATGAGAATTTGTAGAGCTAGGCTCACTGGTCTCTGATTTATGATTCGGAGGAGAAGAAAGTGGTCGAAAGAGTACCCAGAAGATGGACTGCTCTACTCCCATCCTTCTTGATGTGTTATTGCTGTATAGATTGATGGTTTCTCAACTCCAAATTTGTTTTGGGCATGCTTCTTACAAAATACAAACAATTAACAAAAAATCAGATATTTATAAATTCAACTTCTCAATGCCGCATGTAAGTGTTTCATATGATGCATATATTGATTTTTTTTTTATAAAGTTTCATTTATATCCTTTCAAAATAATGTTAATTAATATTTCAATTAAACAATTTGAATATTAATTATAATAAATTGATGATAAAAGAGTAAAGTACGTTTAGATTTGATAGTTTGAAATGTAATTAATTGTTACATTTGCTTTGAAGTTCATGGCTGTCTCTGCCCTTGTATATATGGAAAGTGGAAACTCTCTGAGTCTGACTTTGACAAAAATGCCTAGCACTTCTCAGTGGAGTGGTACAGCAAGCTGCATCTCATTAGCCTAGCCTTCACATTTCATGGATGCAACTAATAAATTCGATGCGTCTGATGTCTAGCTACTCATTTGGGATACTTCTCATGGAGGTGCTCTGCTCTAAACTCATTTGGGATAGTTTTCACGCATAAAGAACCTCTCCATATTTCGAGTATAAAACTCATCAAACAGTTTTCCGACAATTCATTCAACACGGCCAATTGCGCATGCATTCCCTTACCCTTCTTCTCACTCTCTCAATAGAAAATTATGTACCCTTCCTCCCAAATTTTCCTTGTTTGCTTCCCTAATTTAATCTTAGTTGACCAGTGTATGACCTCCTTAACAATGAATGCGGTTTGAGGCTCGGACATGATATCTAGCATCTTGAGGAGGAGGCACAATTTTGTTCTGTATTGATGGGATCCCTTGCAGCATCGGAGGCGACGACAAGGTCGATCCTCAATCAATCAATGATGGCAGAATCGAGAATATTGAATTTGAGGTTTCAGGGAGGATTTTGATTGGAAATGGGGATGCCTTATTTTTCTTTTTCTTTTTCTTTTTTCTTTGATTTTTTCCATATATAAAATATCTAAAAATATTAGATTTGGATATTAATATGAATAGGTTCAGATTCATCTTACAATTAAAAAAATGGCGAGATCGTCTCATTCAAATATTACCTATTTGAAAATATTTTAAAATTGTAAAGTTCTATGAATTTCAGACCCAAACTACGGGTAAGTGCATCTCACTATAACTATTATATACATAATGATCTATCATAGTTGTCTTCAGTGGCGGATGCAGGATCTGCTCGTCGTGGGGCTGCACTGCACTATGTATATGATATTAAAAAAAATTAAATTTAAAATAATTTAATATAACAAATTTAAAGTAATATACACAAAATATATTTGATACTTACTTAGTTACTACAAGAACTAGACAATTGATATCTCTACGATGTCATGCTCTGATGCGGTTGTAAATTATTTTAGTTTCAACATTTACAAAAGTACTAATTTCTCAATGTCACATATCAAGCAATCCATAAGAAATTCATCATCCATTGTATTGCAAATCAATCTTCATAATCTTAATTGCAGAAAACGATTGTGACTGATAAGACCAATGCTAACTCAATAAGTCGATAAACCAAATCGAAAGAATTGTTGCACTTCATCTCAACCATCTTTGCAAAAGCTTCAATATCACAAACCATTGAAAACATGCTCTGATAAAATATAACGATGGTATGTGCGAAGTTGTGGTCTTAAATTACACAAATCAATCGTAAAAAAATCTTGTGAATATAACTCGACAAGGTCAAATATTCTCTCAGGGTCAAACTTGACAAATCAATCGATAGGATCAAGACATGGTATGCATATAATTAGCTCTGAATAGAACTTATTAAAGTGATTGTCTATTTATTGACAAATAACATCAGCAACGTAAGAATTTACACTAAAATTATACTAGTTAATAATTAATAATTTGAAAATGTTCTTATAAATTTAAGAAAATAATATGTACTAGTTGAAAAATGTGCACAAACGAAAATGGTAGAGATAGAATCCTCTTTTGGCCATGAATAGTCTTTCGCCCATGACCTAAAATAAAATCTTCCATCTTGGACAAAAAACTTCATGTTAGAAAGAATTTGGTGATTTTTCAATAATTTCTCCTTATCCGTCATTCCCAAAGTTTTTCAACTCATTTTTTCAATACTTAAATTAATTGCACAACAAGATACATGTTTTAATTTTTTAGTTGTAGCACTTGTGATAATGTACCTGTCATTTCCTCATGAATATTAGAGATTTTAATAATAATCATGATTTATAAAATTAGAGATTAAACGTGACGAGTTTGTGAATCAAGAGCCAACATCCATCAATTGTTAGAATTTTTCTAGCAAATTAATTGTTGAATTTGAACTGACTCAAAAGGGATATTTTGGGTCCTTAAGTTTCCTTCGTTCTTGTTTTAATTAGGGATTAGTTGTGCTTTTTAATTGAATTAAATTAAAGTTGGGTCAGATTTTTTAATTCAATATTAGGCCAGATTCTTTTAATTAATTAAATAATATAAAATATAGCTCATCTATTTTATTCAATATTGGGCCATTTTTTTTTCTTTTTCTTTTTTTTTTTTTAATGTTGGACTTGCTTCTTAATACACATCTACCAATATCCAAATTTTAACTGTTCCACTTTATATAATTATTTTTTAAGCAGAAATACATTTAATTAAATTTATATAATTAAATATTCATGACAATTATTATACACACTACAGCAATTACTAGGGAAAATTATGATTTTTATCCCAAATAATTGAATTTCTCGGAATTTTATCCCAAGTTTTCTAGGTTAGGGAATTTTATCCCAATTTTTAATTTTGTTTGGAATTTCATTCCAAATACTAACTATGTTACATATTTGTTGAATCACTATTTTTTTTACATGTACACGTCCATGTAGAATATTTTTTTTATCCAAAGAAAAACAAAAGCACGTAAGCAATTTAAATCCAAAATCCCTAAATTCTCAAATACTTCCTTCTTAAATCCCGTCTCCTCCTCCCCTCATTCCTCAACGGTGAGATTTTTGAACTAATGCGATGATGAAGCATTCATCGAGCACCCGCATCTCCACGAACTCAGCTGCAGTGAAGCTTATGTGAGCTGCGTAACAACTGCGCGCTGCTTGCTCGATTTCTGCAGCGGCTGAGATGTATCTTTCAACGCTTTCATTCATGTGCGCAAGAAGTGATTTTAGATCCCTTTCT
Source organism: Plectranthus barbatus (assembly GCA_026898455.1). Taxonomy (NCBI): domain Eukaryota; kingdom Viridiplantae; phylum Streptophyta; class Magnoliopsida; order Lamiales; family Lamiaceae; genus Plectranthus; species Plectranthus barbatus. The sequence continues at coordinate 34,560 of JAPKLW010001367.1, read as the reverse complement.
TTATTCTGTGCTAGAGGTTTGACCTCATCGATGGGCCTAACCAGCATAAAAAATGATAAAAAATCCCACCGTTGAGGAATGAGGGGAGGAGGAGACGGGATTTAAGAAGGAAGTATTTGAGAATTTAGGGATTTTGGATTTAAATTACTTACATGTTTTTGTTTTTCTTTGGATAAAAAAAAATTCTACATGGACGAGTACATGTAAAAAAAAATAGTGATTCAGCAAATATGTAACAGAGTTAGTATTTGGGATGAAATTCCAAAAAAAATAAAAAATTGGGATAAAATTCCCTAACCTAGAATACTTGGGATAAAATTCTCAGCAACTCAATTATTTGGGATAAAATTCCATAACCTAAAAAATTTGGGATAAAATTCACAGAAACTCAATTATTTTGGATAAAATTCATAGTTTTCCCGCAATTATTATACATATAGAAAGAACCAAATGAGGAATTTAGAATGCAAAGAATGAGATGAGGAAAAGATTCATGGAAAGGCTTCAATCACAGATGCAATGGCGCCCTGCATATGCTTGATGGTGTGCCGGCGGAAACCCGCCGTGTCGATCAGCTTCGCCCACTCCTTGGCCGTTCTCTCCTTCCCGTGGGCCGTCGTCATCATGATCGTCATATCCTGCAGCAAGCGAGCCACGGAGAGCTCGTCTCTCTCTTTCTCATCATCTTCATCAATTATAGCATCTACAATTATCACCTTCCCCTTATCCATGGGTATGGCTTCTTTGCACTTCTTTAGAATTTCAATGCACGCTAGGTCGCCCCAGTCGTGCAGTACACGCTACACCAAATTAATACATCAAAAAATTATATATAACTGTAACCATATCACATTAAATAATAAAAAATATTAAATACAAAAAATATTGCATTAAATGATACTCCATCCGTCCCAACAGAATAGACCCTCTTACCAAATCGAGCGTCCCAACTAAATTGGCCCCTTTCCAAAAAATGGCAACATTTTCACACTCAACAATAAAATATTCATTCCACTAACTCATTCTACACTCACAATTCTTAATTTCCGTGCTGAAAAGAAAAGGACCTAATAATAAATACTTAATATATTATTTGGATAAATAGTATATATACATGATTTTTTTAATTGTTAATTTAAATTACATTTATTGTTGTTATTTTCTTAATTCAAGTTACTAACTATCTATAGTATAAATAAATTTAAATAAAATCACATTTTTATATATTTTTTCTTTGGGAAGGTCTCAGGTTAGGCACACCTAAATGGTTTAGGCGAGTTTTATCCATTAACCCAAGCTAAATCCATCTAATATACCCTAATTAGGGATTAATAAACCCTATTTGAGATGGGTGAACCTATTTAGTATGGATAAAACCCGCCTAAACCGTTAGGCACCTAACGCAAGTTTTTGCCTTTTTATTTTACATATATAATTAATAAAAGTAATACCATGAGCATGATAGCGTCGGCTTCGGGAAGGGCCTCCTTAAACATGTCTCCTCCGACGTGGACGACGCCGTCGACGGCCGGAGCCTTCGCGACGACATGATGGAGATCAAAATTGATCCCCCGGATCCACGGAAACGCCTTCACCAATACACCGAGCGCCGTCCCTGCCCGACCGCCGATATCTACCAACGAGCCGATTTCTTGAAATGTTTGCGGGGCGCATTTCACCATGACTGAGGCCAACTCCCGGGATTGACTGTCCAGTGCTTTGTAGATTATTTTGTGGTGGTACTCCTCTTCCACCTCCGCCTTCCAAAACTCGTCGACGGTGGAAGCAGGCTCCAGTCCGGACCCTTTGCCGGCCTTCAAATCGGCAGCTGATATAGCTGCGTTGGGGTTCCAGTGCATGAGCATGCAAATGCCGAGCTTATCCTTGGTCAGGTTACGGGAAATGAGAGTCGGGGCGTAGGTGACGGCCGACGTGGTGGGGCTGATCTGTTGTTTGAAGATGCCTCTGCCGCTCAAGAAACGCATGATGCGGTACAGGGAGGCCTCGGGAGTGCCGGTGGCTGACGACAGCTCCGAGAGAGTCATCGGTCCACCGTGCTGCTCGAGTGCCTCCGGCACACCAATCTCCACCATTAGTTTTACGATGCTCATCTCTTTGAAGCCGTGGGCATATCTCAGTGCTTCGGCTTCAGCTCCTGCTTCTGTGATATCCATGGGCATCCGATGAGAGAGAGAGAGAGAGATATATTTTTGACAACGAAGGTGATGAATGATCTGGTTTTAATGCTTTTGTTCATTACATAGTACTCCGGTCTTTATTCCGTTAATAAATTATTAACTTTTATTTAATTAAAATTATAATGTAATTTTAATTTGTTACACTCTTGATTGATTTTAAAAGTTCAATTGTGTCCAATTAGAGTAGATAAAATTTTTAGTAATTAATTTTAATTATCAACTAAATTTTGATTAATTAATTTATGAAATTAATTTGTATTTTTATAAAATTTCAATTTTGATTTATATTATTTTATTAGAGTATATTGTAATATACTTAATTTTATTTTTTAAATAATAATCACTAAAATTAGTAAACACAATATTGTAATACTAAATTAATGTAATTAAGAATTAATAGGTGATTTAATTCGTACATTCCCTCAAAATTGCACATCGTTTAAACTGTAATAATTGTAGTGGGCTAGTAAAGTAGTGATGGAGAAAGAGTGATAGGGTTAGCTCCCCTAACTATCTAGCCGTGATCCACAAAATATATAGGTAGATATTTTTTAATTTTCTTATTAAATTCTTAAAATAATTTTAGTAAACTATTTACACTTTTATAAAAATTGATATTTTATTCTCAATTCAGATAATACAGAAATTTTATAGTTTTATATTTATATTTCCATACCCAAATATAATGATTTAATTATCTGATTATTTAAAATCTAAATAAATAAATTTTGTTTGATATTATAAATTTGATCTAATTAGTTAACTTCAAGGAGATAAAATTACAGTATCCTAGCTAGTAGTGTTGCTAAAAGCCTAAAACGTGTAATAAATTAAAATCTTATGACCTATCTAATATTTAAAAATCGACATCATAAAATATCTAATATGCTTACACGTGACATAGTCAGATCAAAAGATTATAAACTTGAGATAATTTGAAAACATTTATAAATTATATCTGTTCTATTAAAATCTATAATTTTATTTACGTTCACTTTTGTATTCTAGATTTATTTTTCTAGTGCAATGCCGCGCCCCATTGTTTTCCGGAACATGGGGATGCGACGATGGGATATGAATCCTTCTTGAGATGAGCTTGTTGCGACAAGGCACGTGTAAGATTTTGTGCTCTCTTAATCCACATTGTAGAGACTTTCTTTCTTCACACCTTTCAGTACGGTCTTCTTGGAGTCTTTGTCATTGATCAAACATTCTTCTTCGACAAAAGTCACCTCATATCCAGATTGGATAAGCTAACTCACACTCAGCAGATTGTAGTTGAGGTTGGTCACTAAGGATGCATTGTTGATAATGATTCCATGGCATTCCAAGCATCCTTTGCCAATTATTCTGCCTTTTGAATCATCTCCAAAACTGACAAGTGGTCCTCTTGACATTCTCAGTTTTGACTTTTGAGAGAAGATTACTGTCACCAGTCATGTGAGTTGAACATCCACTGTCCAAAATCCATGCTCTTTTCTTCTTTTTAATTTGACCTTGGTGACCCTGTACCTGCAAAACAGATAAGGTTAGACAAAAGGTACCCGTATTTCTGCGGGTCCTGCAGGGTTAGTCGAAACCGCGTGTATTTTTTAAATGCCCAAAACTCGATGGTTCGGTTCGGTTTGACAGTTTAGATTCGATTTTGCTCACCCAATCACAAGTAGTGTGTTTACACCACTACACTCAAGTAGCAGACGAATAATTAATTAATTTTTAATGGTAATGCATTTATTTGAACTTACACACTCAAATATCTATGTGAAACTTAGACTCATGACCTATTTGTCATATGCAAAATATTTTCACTACTACTCTAAACAGGGGGCAAATAATTGATTTTTATAGATGATTATAGTTGATTCATTTTTATTTATCCTAAACTGATTTTTAGCATTGAATCTTTTTCTAAATATAATATTACCTTAAAATGGCCAACAAGAAAGTCTTTGTGAGAGTTCGTTGTATTAAAAAGAATTTTCAAGATAAATTATTCTATTCATCTATTTTTTTATTTATATATATGATATTATGCATAATTTAAGCTATAATACTAATATAAAAGTTAGATTTGGGTGCATTTAAGCTTCAACACTTTATATTTTTTTATTATAAATTGAAAGTTTAAAAAAATCTAGGTACAAATTTATCTCAATCTTATACACGTGACAACAATAAAATCCTAATACTTCAGTATATAAATTAATTAATATATATCTTTTCAAAATATCAATTTTACTATATATTTGACCACAGGAAGAAATAGTTACAATTTTATTTTATTTAATAAGTTATAATATATTTTAATGGAATTAGTATTATGTATATATGACATTAAAAAAATGTTTTATAAATTTATTATTGATAAATTACTAAAAGTAATATATACATGCCGCGCATCGCGCAGGAGGCAAACTAGTAATTAATAATAGCAATACCATGAGCATGATAGCGTCGGCTTGGGAAAGGGCCTGCTTAAAAATGTCTCCTCCGACGTGGACGACGCCGTCGACGGCCGGAGCCTTCGCGACGACACGATGCAGATCAATATATTATTCAAGCAATATGATAAAATAATCAAATAATATTCTTATTTAATTATCGCATGAAATAATTTAATAGATTGTGTTCAGTAGCTAAGTATATATAGTTTATCATATATTCTAAATCAATATATTAAAATTTTATGTTTTAACAATTTTACTTATCAAATAATCATTAAAATCTAAGAAAATCAATATTGATGGCATGCACATATCAATTCCAATACGGATATCAATTTAATTTAATATGGGCTATTTTTAATTATAAATATTTATAAATTAGTGATGAAATAAGTTATTTAATGTAAAGATAAATGAAAATCGTAATTATGTATGCAACTCATATTTGCATATGAATTATTAGTTTTAATTAATTACATATCAATCATATTAATTACATAATTACCATATTTATTATTCTTTACCTTAAATATAATACAACTATTTTGGTAAGTTTTTTTTTTTTTTTTTGATAATATTTTTTAAGAATTTTGTTTTTAAGCATATATCAATATCCTTCATCATAAATTTCTCTATAATTAGTTCTGTGAGAAATGAAACGAATGAAAATTTAAATTGCTTTTAATATTAAAAAACTAAGATTGTTGTGTTAGCAGGCAGATAATAACATATCTTTAATCTTTATTATATCTTGTAGTAGACTTTTAACATAAATTTTAATTAGAATAAACATATTAGGCGGTCTCACACGAATACTGGGCATTATACTACTAACAGATTAATTAACTATGAAGCTCCACAATTGCGTGGCCTTTAATTATCATAATTATTTACAGTATATGAAAAAATCATTTTAAAAGTCGTATAAATTATATGTGCTATTTTATTAACATATTTTTGTTCACCAATTGGGACTGAGTAGTCGAGGCGATGCATGCATAATATATTTAGATTATTCGGAGATGTGGAACTTGCGCCATCATATTTAATTATTTAAAACGGTCTTCTCATTATAATTTATATTTCTTCTAAACGATCATTATCATTTAATTAGTAATAAAATATAGTTTGTTGTTAATAAATGTGCGGTAAGAAGCGTGTGTACACCACTTTCAACTCCCATAATTCAGTCTCAACAACAATGGCAAAATTCAAATTGAGCTTAGGTTCCACCACAAGAAAATATCGATTTTGCCATGAAATAAATTTTTACTATATAAAAATCCTAAATTATTATGCATTCATTCAAGAAATAGTCAATTTTGAATTGCCTTCAATTTTAAAATTTTTACTTAATTAAGTAAAATGAAATTACAAACCATTTTTCTTAATTTTTTCATTTTCATTAATTGACACTTAATTGTAAATTACTTATTTTAAATCACAAATAGACCAAATGAAATAACAAACATATTGCAAAATATTTTACTATTTCTTTTTTAATTTCAGTTGTTTATATGAGTTGAAAATAAAAAAATGCAAACAGTACAAATTGAAATTGCAAATTATCGCTAATTGTTGCTTAATTATTTTTCATTTATTAGTTTGTTTATTGTAGTAAAATTTGTGCCAAAAAAATTAATTAATATCTTTTAAAATAAATCGCAAATTTACTCTAAGAAAATTTTCAAACACCATTCTTTAAATTCTTTATTTATTACTTAAAATAAATGATTAAAATTTAATTGAAAAATTGGTAAATATATATTTGTAGTACTAATTTGAGTAACAACAATTAAAATTTTTTAATAACGTTTGATCAAATTAATAAACCTGCAATAAATAGGTTAAAAGTAAGGACAATTGTGGAAGCTTACATAAATTTGGACACTTTTTATATGTATACATAATAATGATTATTTAAGGTTTTTGGATAAGGAAAATGACTATTTTTATATATTTACACTTTTTATGTATAGTGTGCTCAACTATTTTGGTAAAAAGCCACATCACATTAATTAGGAGTGTGCACAGTCTGGTTTGGCCGATTTAACGGGTGAAGTACGAACCAAACCAATAAGTACGGTTTGAAATTTTTACAAACCAAATCAGCCAAATAATTATTTCAAATCAAACCAGCCAAACCATATTAAAACAGTTTGGTTCGGTCGGTTTAAACGGTTTGAAGATTATTTATTTAATAATATTGCAAACAATAAAATTTGTATATCAATTTGATTATTAAATATTAATGAAAGAATGATACATAAAATAAAATTAATATAAATATATCTCGCTCGTCATTAATTATAAATATGAGATAAGAAATAAATAAATAGTATTATGGTTGCAAGAAACAATTAAATATAAGTTGATTTATAGGGTTACAGTTCGAAAGAATATAAGCATCAGACATATATATCAATATAATTGATATTTTAGCTTTCTATCTAATAATATTTTATTATCATTATTATATTTAAAATTATATTATTTATACGGCCGGTCCGGTCGAATGACCGATTTCATCCTTCAAACCGTCGGCCAAACCAAATCATCCGGTTTAAGATTTTTCAAATTAATGCGGTCAATTATTTTTCTCAAACCAGTCAAATCGTCCAAATTAATTTGGTTTGGTCGATTCGATCGGTTTCGGCCAAACCGTGCACAGTCCTAACATTAATGATAATAGGTGGTTTGTTAATAGCACATTTTAGGAAACATTGAGTTAGAGTTTAATAAAAATGATTTTGGAATAAGTTGGTTCATGAAATATATTCTTGCTAGCTGTTATGGTGGATTTCAATCAGACTCTAGATAAAAGAAATTAAGAATCAATTATTGATTGTAGACAAGATTGGCCGTTTATAACTAAGTGTATAGTGAGATAGTTATAAGTTTTTGTTGTTATGCTGTTCCTATTTAAAAAAATAGATTTTATAAGCGGCTTCTACTATAAATTTGATAGAGTGAAAAAAAATGTAAATTATTTCCGTTAAAAAATACTTAAGTTGACACAAAAAATCTTAATTGCTCGAGATATTTTTAGTCAAAACATGAGCATTTTACCCTAAATTTAAAAACAATGAAATACATCATTTTATAACTAAAATGCATTTGTATGCATTTTTGTATTTCTAGCTTGCTTCACGATTGCATATATTTTAAAATAAAAAATGATCTATTTTTTTTTTAATTGAAATTGCATAAGCTAGTGCAAAAATATGCAACTGCTTGGGTATTTTTCTGCGAAAATTAATGCATTTATTTATCGTAAACGTAAATATGATGAACTACGATAACATTTTTATGCGAAACTGATAAATTTTTTAATCATAAAAATAAGTACACCGAAATATAATAATAATTGAATACAAAATCAAAATTTTCATTCATATCTTCTAAATTTAATAAATGAAATATGAATATCATATGAATCATCATAAAAATATCTTTAATTTAATGTATGATTCGTAAAAAATAGATTTGAATTGATAAAAATATAATAGTTTATTTATAATAAGAAGAAAAGTGTTGGGGATTGTGGTGAATTTCTACTTTCCAGCATATTAATTATTGGAAAGATCTCAGGTTAGGCACGCCTAAACGGTTTAGTCGGGTTTTATCCATTACTTCAAGCTAAACCCATCTAATACTACCCTAGTTGGGGATTAATAAACCCTATTGGGGATGGGTAAACCCATTAGGGTATGGATAAAATCCGCCTAAACCATTTAGGCGTGCCTAACGAAAATTTTTGCCTTAATTATTTAGTTTTGATGTGACAAATCAACTTATCGTCAATCATATTGTATAAAACTGACTAATCTTCTTGTAGACTAGTGTTGAGGTTCAATTTTATTTAAGAAAATGGAGCCCATAAATTTGTATTGAGATGAAGAAATTGAGAATTACAAGTGATGGATAAAAATGTATAATTGATGTGAAGTTAAAGAGTAAATAACTCGAAAAAGAGTACGTAGGGATTTTTCTTCCTCTTTCACAAGAAAATGAAAACATATTTATAAGCCTAAAAAACGCTAACTATCATCTCTAAAATTTAGGGATAATAGTGGTTGATTTCCCTAATTTCACTCATTTGGCCAAATGGGCCGCCATAGCACTTTAATTTCTGGGCTACAATTAATTGGGTTGCAACGATCAATTCTTGACAGCAACAAGCAGTGAACAGAACAATGCGCAAGTGTATGCAATCAATAAGTAATATAGTCTAGGAGATAACCACTAACATGTGTAACAAGAGAAGAGAAACACACTTGAGTTATAGATTTCTAATCTTTCACTATCCTATACACTAGAGCATAGATCTCGCATGAACTCTGAGTCTTAAACCTCACAAAAATGGCTAGCAAGCTTTCACGCTACTAGATCTGCAAAACACATCATCTGTCTATGCACGACATGGTAATCAGAAGCACAAAAACAGAGCAAGGGTTTATAGATAAGCCATGTTTCCTCATATTTCTACACAACAAACATGGTTGATCATGATTTCCTCAACTTATCTATCCTTTCGACTTAATAAGTGATATATTTCTTTCCACTGTCGTGCTCAAGAAATCAATAATTCCAAAACAAAGATCAAACTCAGATTTATACAAAATCAGCCATTAACACATAATCAAGCTTAAATAGAAAATCCACGACTCAAGTGCTTAAGGTTTAGTTCATATTTGATTAAAAAGAAAATAAATAATAAAAGCTAAGATCCAACTATCCTTATTCTATCAACTAAAAGCATAAAGTAGAGATGCAAGAAAACCATCAACACATGCCAACTGGGGAAGCAGACCAAAACCTCATTCAGAATCAAGCCAATTAGTGCGAGCATAAAGAGGATACTAGAACTACTGCACATGGACCTCTTTGGACCAGTGACTCCACCCACAATTAGAGGTAAAAAGATATTCTCTGGTAGTCGTTGATGATTACTCGAGATACACGTGGGTGAAGCTTCTCAAGACCAAGGATGAAGTAAAGCTTATACTACCTGAGTTGGTGATGCTTGTCCAGAATAACAAAGGAGTCACAGTAAAGAGGATTAGATCCAACAAAGGAATTGAGTTCTGCAATGGACCGTTGATGGATTTATATGCTGAAGTCGGAATAGGACATGAGAGGTCATCTCCAAGGACTCCACATCAAAATGGGCTTGTAGAAAGGAGAAACCGCACTCTCAAGTAGGCCGTAAGGACCATGCTTGCCGAAACCAGCTTAAGTGACCGCTATTGGGGAGAAGCTGTTACCACAACCTGCTACACAAAATAAAAGCGGACTCAATAGTCGTTTGCACAAAACTCCTTGTGAAGCGTATCATGGTCATAAGCCTTCTTTAGCTCATCTTCATGCTTTTGGATCACCATGTAATATTCACAACAATGGGAAGTCGAAGTTGAATACTTTTTCTCCCAAAGCTTATGAAGGTGTTTTCCTAGTATATGGACAACCCTCTCACAAGGGATACAAAGTACGCAACAAGACCACCAGACTTGTGGAAATAACATGCAATGTTATTTTTTATGAAGCTACTTTAGTGTGCAGGACCATGAAAGAACTGAGTGATCAATTTCATGAGATCGATAATGTTGACGAACAATAGGGCTTAGAAAATTCAAATTTTGAACCAACTATTCCGACTAGATCTCTATGTAGAAATTCTTCACTACCAGTTTCCTCAGTTGGTGTTGAGACCACTAAGAGGGCCGGTGATGCTATTGAACTTGCTAAGGCCTTGGTTTCCATTTTCCTAGATAACGACACAAATCAAGGGGGAATCCAACATGGAGTTTTCGAGCTTGACGAAGGAGAGCTTTCACAAAAAGCTCTAGAGACACTGGAAGTTGCAGATCATGAAGACCTAACTAGCGAGTTAGGAACTGATGGTGCTGGAACTGAAGAGCAACGAGATGATGATGTTATTGCGCTAGTTTATGAAGAATCGGAAGCTACGGATGCACAATCCACAGAAGGACCAGTTCCAGATCAAGGATCAGCTTCAAAGAAACAGATCGCGCTCGAAGACTTCTATCTCACGGACGTGCCAGTCACTGCAACGCCAAGACAAGAGACGTTCGTCCAACCAGTTAGTGAACTTCAAAGACCAAAATGGTTGAGACATCATCTATAAGATGTTGTGCTAGATGATGTTGCAAATCTTGTCCAAACAAGGCAAGGAAATACTCTGCTCACTTGCTACATTTTGCAATTGAAGACGATGAAGATTGGAGAAGCTATGCAATCACAAGACTGAATCAATGCAATACAAGAAGAGCCGTCAAAATCCACCCGCAACAATGTCTGGTACTTGGTTGATAGACTTACACATCATCCAGTGACAGGTACCAAGTGGGTCTTCAAAAAACAAACAGGATGAAGTCGACAACATAGTCAGAAATAAGACGAGACTTGTTGCTTAGGGATATGCGCAATATGAAGGGATCAGTTACGATGAGACCTTTGCACCAGTAGCCAAGCTATAAGCAATCAAATTCTTTATAGCCTATGTAGCATATCACAACTTCACTGTCTTCTAGATGGACGAGAAGAGTGCATTGCTCAATGGAGAACTCGCGAAGGAAGTATACGTTGAACAACCTCTTGGTTTTGAACAAGGCACCAAGGTCTACAAACTAAGGAAAGCTCTATGTGGGTTTAAGTAAGCTGCACGAGCTACGTATGAGACCTTATCTCAGTTCTTGCTGAAGAATGACTTTAGGAAAGGGAAGATCGACACAACTCTCTTCCTTATTAAAGATGCTGAAGACATACTACTTGTTCACGTCTATGTTGATGACATCATCTTCGGATCCAGGAACTCATCTCTTTACGAGAAGTTTGCCCAGCTCATGCAACACAACTTCCAGATGAGCATGATGGGAAAGATGACATACTTCCTAGAAATTCAAGTTCATCAATCGTTAGAAGGAATATTCATAAATCAAAGGAAGTATACAAATGATATCATCAACAAGTTTTGTCCAGATAAGACAAAGACACTCAGAATTCCGATAAGCACAAGTGTGAGGATCACTCCAGGCGAAGAAGGAGAAGCAGTTGATCCTACAAGTTCCAGAGGCATCATAGGATCCTTGCTCTATTTGATAGCCAACAAACCAGATTTCTCTTAAGCCATTGGAGTATACGCAAGATTTCAAGCAGATCCGAAGAAATCACACATGGAGGCTGCCAAAAAGATCGTCAGATACCTGAAAGTGTACTGAGTCACTGGGAATCTGGTATCCCAGGTGTGACGAGCTCAACCTCATTGAATAGTCAGACTCAGACTTCAGAGGATGCCGAATTGATAAAAAAGCACCAATGGTACTTGTTAATTTTTAGGACATAAATTGATAAGTTGGTTCAGCTAAAAGCAACACTATGTTGCAACTTCAACCGCAGAAGCTGAATACGTAGTTGTCGCCAGTTGTTGTGCTCAAATCATTTGGATCAAGCAGTAACTAAAAGATTATGATGTAATGTCTGGTTGCGTACCAATCTATTGTGATAAAAATAGTGCAATGTACATTACAAAGAATCCAGTTCATCATTCCAGAACAAAACACATTAGACATGACTTCATTTGGGATCACGTGGAAAAGAAGGATATTTTGGTGGAGTATATACGAACTAAAGATCAACTGGCATAAATCCTCACAAAACCACTTCCCGAAGAAAGATTCAGAGAGCTATGCATCAAACTTGGTCTTCTGGTGTTTGGTGAAATAGCATATGAAGAAGAATGAGTCCAAGCTCTCATTATTGGTTTTCTAAAAAAGCTGAATAAAACTTAGTCCAAGCTCTCAATTTTGGCAGTCTAAGGAAGAATTAAACTAGACACATTCTCCAGTTTAAATTAAGCTTTTCAACTTCTGCTACATCAGCAATCACATAGAGAGGAGACCAGTTTGTCAAGTCAGCAAACTTGAAAGGTGGGAGATTCAACGTGTCGTGACTTCAGCCAACACACAACATCAATGTGACATTACCACACTACATAAAATGGAGGAATAAGAAGAAGACACGTCTAAAGGACTCAGAAGCAGACATCGTGAACGTGAAAGAAAGATTAAATCTCCTAATTATTCGGGACTTACGTTTCATCTTCGAGAGGATTGAACTGTCAAAGAAGAAATCACTTCCTATATAAAGGGATCTATGAAAACCGTCAAAGGTATCCCTTATACACTGATATGAAGCAGAACTTTGATTTTGTCTCAAAAAGGGACTCGTCGGCGGGAACGGGCTTGAGCCTACTATCCGTGGGCCGTGGCGTGATTTGATTTTTAATTAAGTTTGATTTTAATTTAAGTTATTTATTTCCCAGATTTAATTATTTATTTTCCTAGATATTAGAGTATCAATTATATTAGGATTGATATCCTAATAATAATTGGATTAGATTTGATTTGAGTCTAATTTAAATTGAGTTGTTCTTTTTTTTTCTTAAGCAATAAAATTATTATTTTGGGAGCATTTATTCGCTTGGGCACGTCTTGTACGTGATTTGGGTTATGCTTCTATCAATTTGGTCCGACCTGTCGCCCGGACCTTCCACGGAAAGGGGGGTGGGGAGTAGACCCGCCGGGGATAGACATGCCGGGGGTATGAATGCCGAGGTGGTGAGAAGGCCCCATCGTGGTGGTGAGGGCCCGTCGTGGTGGTGAGGCCCCGTGCTCCCGTCCGTGGACGTCCGGTTTGAAGGGGGATGGATTGTTATGATGTGGGCTTTGTCCCACATTGGATTCACACCCCAATGTGGATGGGTATATAAGTGGGGGGTCAATCCTTCACCTTTGACCATGGTTTTGGGAGAAGTTAGGACTCTCTACTTATGTGTCTAACAATTTGTGGGCTTTGTCCCACATTAGATTCACACCCCAATGTGGATGGGTATATAAGTGGGGGGTCAATCCTTCACCTTTGACCATGGTTTTGGGTGCAGTTAGGACCCTCTACTTATGTGTCTAACAATTTGGTCCGACCTGCCGCCCGGACCTTCCACGGAAAGGGGGGTAGGGAGTAGACCCGCCGGGGGTATGAATGCCGAGGTGGCGAGGAGGCCCAGTCGTGGTGGTGAGGGCTCGTCGTGGTGGTGAGGCCCCGTGCTCCCATCCGTGGACGTCCGGTTTGAAGGGGGATGGATTGTTATGATGTGGGCTTTATCCCACATTGGATTCACACCCCAATGTGGATGGGTATATAAGTGTGGGGTCAATCCTTCACATTTGACCATGGTTTTGGGTGAAGTTAGGACTCTCTACTTATGTGTCTAACAATTGGGGGTCAATACTTCACCTTTGACCATGGTTTTGGGTGAAGTTAGGACTCTCTACTTTTGTGTCTATCAATTTGGTTCGACCTGCCGGATCCTGTTTGGTCGGAATGTCGATCAGGTTAGAATTCGACCAAGAGACGAGGGAGAAATTGGTAGCGATTGCAGTTAAACTCGCCACCCTATCTGTTTCGATTCTTCAGTCGCAGTATAAGGGTTCCACAACGCGAGGCACAACGACTACTACGGAGTCTGCAGCGGCGGTGGACGCGCACGCTGGAGGCCTGTTGGGCACAGTTGGTGCGCCAGGTAGAGCAGCAGCGAGCGCAGGGGGCGCTGTGAATTCTGGTGACGCAAAGAGCGCGGATGGCCTGGGCATGGATGGTGCACCTCACAGCCGGGCGATGAAGGTGAAGTAGTCTTCAGGCGCTGGTGGAGGGCACGCTGAGCGTGGGAGACTGCGCGCACGTGGAAGGCATGCTGTGTTGGAATTATATACTGAAAGCATATATGATTAAGTGTTTTGTACACTGGTCTTCATATATGTTGCCGCAACAATGCTCGCTGTCTGATGGAACAAACATACAACGAACTATAATATCCTATTATCTCGCCTATAGGGATGATCATATGGTGTGTAG